>CAUOPZ010000140.1:0-27500 GCA_963457665.1 Thysanoteuthis rhombus | reverse complement strand
TCCACACATACACACATTCATACATATCCACACATACACACATTCATACATATCCACACATACACACATTCATACATATCCACACATACACACATTCATACATATCCACACATACACACATTCATACATATCCACACATACACACATTCATACATATCCACACATACACACATTCATACATATCCACACATACACACATTCATACATATCCACACATACACACATTCATACATATCCACACATACACACATTCATACATATCCACACATACACACATTCATACATATCCACACATACACACATTCATACATATCCACACATACACACATTCATACATATCCACACATACACACATTCATACATATACACACATACACATTCATACATATACACACATACACATATATACATATACACACATACACATATATACATATACACACATATGCAAATACATACATATACACATATATACACACATATGCAAATACATACATATACACATATATACACACATATGCAAATACATACATATACACATATATACACATGCACATAGATACATATGCACATATATACATATGCACATAGATACATATGCACATATATACATATGCACACACATGCACATATATACTTACGTACTCATGCATACATATGTAAACACATACACATTTTCGTAGTCAATGGGCAGAAAAATCCTTCGTCGAGCAAATTTTCACTGGTAAATAAAATTGCGCACCCTTTTGAATTTGGCACGGAGAATCAACATTCTTTCAATAGAAACTCAGTGAGCTATCAACAAAAATTAAAATCTTTTCAGCACACATCAACATTGTGCTCAGGTAAGAGGGAACTAAATAATACTTAAAAGAAAAGATACATGGTATTACACTATTCTCTGTGTTGAAGCTTCTAAAAGAAATACTTACGTCCGAGGTTTGCGAACATCCCAAAGACCAACACCTTCTTTGGCATTGGCTGTGGCCAGAATTCGAGGTTCCATGGGATTGTACATAACAGCATGCATTGAAGATGCATAATCAGCCAAACAGAAATGATCTAAAAAGGGGAAAAAAAAAAGGCATCAGAGGTAGGATTGGTGAATTAGAACTTTTGGAAAATAATCTAGTGTCACAAATAAGTGCTTTATTTAGGAAATCCTGGCTTAACAAGTTAATTTTTCTGAATTCAAATTCATGAGCATTGATCAAAGTCCGTAACTTGACATATGTATTTCATCCCAATTCCCACTGTATAATGTTCAATCTAGATGATGAATGGAAAAGCATCAAGTAAATTTACAATGAAATTGATTATGCTGAAAAATAAATGTGTTGTGTAAAATAAAGGATTTTTTAATTTAATCTACCGACTCATTGATGTATTTGTCGAGCAGAACATCATCATTACACCAATCCAATCAATAGGCCATAGAACCACAATCAAAATCAGACTCCTGAATTTTTTCAAAAGACTAAAATGCCAAATCTCTTCTAAAAGATTTAATGGGCCAAAAATAAATATGCATAATTCTTACCTCTGCTTCCTGGTTCTCGAATGTCAATAATGAGGATTCTACCATCATCACAGGCACTGGCAAAAACATTGTTATTATTGGGATCAACAGACAGTCCATAGACAGCATCTTCATGGAGAAAAACATCCAGCATCGCACCACTGGTCAACAGAAAAGAAAAGTTAACCCTTTCAAGACTAATCTATTAATGCACTAAATGCCTGAATTAAAATGTCCCTGGAGAGTTCAGGACAGATCATATCATAGAAATCTTGAAATACTTATGTCCCAGGAGTCTTAAAAGTATTAAAACAAAGACAGAAAACAAATTTATTTCAGACAAATTCAATACTCATGTTTACTTACAAGGAAAATTAGTCAGTATTCATTCTTAATTTCCTCAAAAGACCGTTGCTTGCCAAATGACTACAAAAGTTTTGAGAACTAAAATGAAAAAAGTATTAATATATTACTCAGTGTTTTTTCTAAATGACAATTGAACTAACAACAAAGTGGGGTATCACAGTGGTACAAAGAGTTAATCTATTGTTCTGTAAGGGATTTCCAACAAGGAACTTCCAATATTATCTTTATGATTAGTACATGACCTGTTGCTTTGCTGATGAACAATAATGTAACAGAATATCCATATTTACTCGATTCCAAAAGTTGGTTTATTGTGGGGTTCCGTACATGGGTAAGTTATAAAAATTGCCCCAGTTCCCATAACTAGTGTTGTGAAAACGTCAGGGCAAGCCTGACCCTTGCCTTACAGTGCAATGGGAAGGTGCTGCCCCAGACTGGGCAGAGTTATTTTTTGAGACCACAGGACAAATCCTAGGCCTGTTGCACTTAACAATACCAAGTCACTGCATTGCACTGGCACAAAGCTACCAAAGTATGTCCTGCAAACAGATACTACTATTTGATACTTCAACGGAGTATCAATCTGGTCAGATATCAAACACCATATTTACAATAAAACAAAAAAAAAAAACAAAAAAAGTATTTTGCTAGATTTCAATATATCCAGTAACTGGATTTCATTACTATTATACCAACAATCCATTTAGGATGAACTTCATAACTAACTAAAAATGCTATCAATCAACTCCTCTCTTGGACAAGTAAGTTTATAATATGGCTGCAACGATGCATCATAATATTTTTCACTTGGGTGATAATTACTACACAAAATTTCTTTAATGTTAGAAATGATTTTTTTAATTCATCTAAAGTTTTTTATTTTTTATTTTTTGATGGAATGAAAAAAGACCGAATTTTTATATAAAATAAAAAAATAAAGAATAAATTTTTTTTTTAAATTTTCATAATTTACATTGTAGTACTGACAGCCATTAGTAAATATGACTGATCTATCCACCGTACATGTGTTCACATTTTAAAAATTCAACCATCGTTGGTAAAATCCTTTATCAGTACAGAAAGTGGTAGTGAGGGAAAGGGTGAAATGTTGCAAGTTAATCATTTCAAAGACTGACTTGTTTCTTTTTTACATCTGTGCATTTGACTGTGGTGTAATTAAAATACAGCATTTTTTTAAATTTCTATTCAATCACATATTTCCAAACCTTGAAGTACGTAAAAATAAGATTTCATGGTAACCATTCTAGTATCACAAAGACACCAATACTAGAAACATTCTTTTAAATCAATTAAATCCACTTAAAAGAAGAGATCAATGATATTGTTTTCCATTATTACCATCAAAATATATTCTAAACATTTCAACTGAGAAAATAACTAAACTATTCAGTGTACATTGCTGCTTCTATTTTTCCAATCAGCAAATTAATTTAAGTAAACCAAGGGGTTAATTTTAGGAAAAAACAAAATCAATTTAAATTTATTCATACATTTATGCATCTTACAAAGAGCAGGCAATTGGGAAACAACATATGAATATGAAAAGAAGCAGATCAGGGAATCCTAGAACTTGAATGAAGCCTCAAAGATAGCACAGAAAAAGAACATTCTGATCAATGATGTGCATGATTAATCACAATCAGATGATGACCCAATATTTAGGTTTCATGTTCCATCACATCTTTTAAGTAAACATTTCAGGAAATAAAAAACATTTCTGGTCGTGTTCATTGAGAGAAATCATAGACTTTAGGTAAGTGTATACTATGGCAAACGAGGAACTTACAGAAAATTTAACCGCAAATGCAGTTCAATATGCTAACCTTCCCATTCACTAAATTAGCTTTGGATGTCTCTGGTCCTTAACTAGGAACCCAGTCAGGGAACGTTTACAGAACTTTATTCTGGTTGGCCAGAAGCATCTGTATTCCTAAATAAGAAGGCAGAGACGGTTGAGCACTTACTACTGGACAGAATATTCCCCAGGTTTGGGGGCCCCCTTCAACTGTAAATTGATAACAGTCCAGAAAACATAAATAAGATCAAAGAAATGCTAGATTTAAAAAATTAGTCATCCACCATGTGACAACATCATTTTCCCATCCCCAGAGAAACAGGGAAGTAGACAGGTTACATAGGACAGGGGATCTTGAAACTTGCACATTATTCAAATGCTCGCAGCCATAAAATTCAATGTTAGTGAAACCACCAGATTTCCTCTACATTACCTACAATTCAATAAATTCATTATTCGGTCAGTCTCAAGACCATGTCACCTATACTATGTAAACGAAAATCATAACATGGCATTTCAAGAACAGCAGTGTGTTTTCACTTGTAAGAGAAGTAACATTAAGAAAGTAAGACAACAGTAAATAGAAAGGGCAAAAAACAAAAGACAAACTTTGAAATAGGTGAAACCAGCACCACCCCCAACCCTTCATAAAAACTAAGCATAGGAAATAGGACAAAATGTACAAAAACCATACATGGGGATCGAAAAAATGGACCCAGCATCTTACAAGATTAGGAACCAGTTGACTAATTCAGCAGTAAAAGCCCATGCAGAAAGTTCGTGCACAGAAAAATCTGATATTCCAAATGATCAATACGCCAAGCAGCCTCGACCGCACTTGTTGACTCCTAAGAATTTGAGAGTGATTCAGATGAAGAGCAAAACAACGTGGCTATCCAGTCGAAAAAAGGTGAAGTCAGCACAAGGGATCCAACAGTGAATCAAAAATTCCTATGATGGAATGAGCTGTTGTAATGCCCCGATTAGGGGGAGAAGATAAAGAAGCCCATGAAGGCAAAAACAGGAGAAAGGGCAGTATAACTGACAACCAGTTTGATCCTCAGAGCATGGAAAATGGTGATAGTCTTTCTGATTCCAGCTCTAGTTCTGAACAGATGAAAATGTTCATAATAGACAATTTTTCAATTAACTTCAGTGTACCACATTCACATTATTTCAACTTCTGTGTCAGTTGAAGTTATTTTCAGTTGTAACGATTGTGAAATCATTTAATGAATAAAAGTAAACAATTCATAAATTGTAGTTGATAACAGAAAGACTAAGTCAAAACAAAAACAAAAGAAATTCAAGAATATCTAGTTGTTCCAGGAAACTATCTAAAAATGCACTGTATATTAAACCTTTATTCACTGTATTCTATATCAAAATATTAAAAAATAACACCAGAAATCCCCCGACTGTAAAGTGAAGATGTGAAAGTAGTTGTCTTTTTGTTTTAATTTTGATTTTTCGAAAGATTAACGTTCATTTCATTGGGAAATTTTTCATTTTTTAGAAATATCATAATGAATTTGAGTCAAAATACAGTTGTTTAAAAAGTAAAAACAAAAGACAAATCATGCAAGTCTAAGTTCCATAAAAGTGAAGGTAAATAATTGTGCCTTATCATCGTTGCATTATAAATAGACTGCACACTCATTAAACCTCCAAAAGACTTTTTTTTTTAAACTAGAAAATTCCCGGGGGGGGGGTCCAGAGCGTATTGGATTGAAAGCACCTAAAACTGAAAGAAAAAACAATTCTCCACTAACTGCGAGGTTCAAAGAAACAAATCTCAACTAAAAATTTTAACCCCACACTGAAAGAAATGTTACATGCATCCATTTGGAAAAAAATTATTCTAATTTGTCACACCTAAATTCACATGTGAAAATACTCTGAGACAAATTAATGAATCAAGGTTTAGAGAAATTAGAGTAATAAGTTGTTCTATGTAATATTTTTTTTTTCCATACAATGCACTTGGTACATATTTGAAATAGTAAGAGTAAAAGAAAAGCAAAATTCAGAATAGATACAAGACGGATATTTATTCTGAAATGAAAGGGTTCCGTTGTTTAAACAGTAAAACAAAATTGTAAATTGACCGACAATTCACTATGAAATAAATATGCCATGAACACAAATAAGTTTTCAGTTTTTGAGCCCAGGTAGTCACTGTCAAAAATGTTACATAGACCAACTAAGAAAAAATACTCTAATTAGTTACATCTAAATTTATCAGTTTGTCTCAAAGTATATTTACTCATTTATAGGTGAAAAACATTATTTTTATCACCTTATTTTACTTCTAAGTAGTTGAAAGTTGGGGAACAAACAACAATGCAACAAACTAGCACCACAATGGGGATTTGGCAAAATTTTGATACTTTGATGATTGGTAAAAAGGTCAGGGCCTTAATTTTATCAAATATCAAAAAAAAATCTGATACATCAAAATTTTACAAAAAAAAAAATTAAATATATGAGCCTCATTGAAAAATATCTAAAAACAGTTTCTTATATCTAAATGCAACAAAAAAAATATAAATCTAGTTATAAAATATCTAAATTAGCAAAGCTGAAAGCAAATATTTTGCATGCATGCTGAATTGTAAACATGATTAGAATGTCTGCTAAATCTGAAAACTGTTTTATAGAAGTTTGTTAAACCAATGGTTTATAGTATCCAAGATTGACAGTTGATTGCAACTTGGATTAAGATTTGCAAGACAGTAAAACCTACTGAGAAATTGTAACAAAGTCAGCACAAAAGTACAAACATCACCTTCTGAATCTAAAATTCAGAGTGCAGATTAGCGTAATTCGAAGAGTTGAAAAACCGATACTAATTATAAAAAATATGACACTAGGATTTACATAAGTGTAAAAGATGATGTAATCGAAAAAAGAGGAAATGATTAAGTTACATATTTTACTAAAACAATTAAAATTCATCAGTCACATATATTGAGAATTCAAGAAACAATAACATCCTTTTGTGACTGACAGTAGAATGCACTTTTGATTCAAAAAAGAAAAGATTTTTCAATTGATCAGAGAATTTGTTTACAAAAGAAATAAAAGTTTGTTCTTTTTACAGAGGTGGTATTTCCCCGGAGAGAGACAAAAAGACAAATCATTACATTAGCTAATGACTAAAGTCAATAGATGAGTAATGGTGATAGTCTATCAACTCAAAGAGATGATGGTAAGAAACTAACCAATGAAATCAAAATGTAGCTAAGTGAAAGCAGGCCTGATGTATCGGTAGCCGATATTGGAATATGTGGAATTTGACCTGCAATTCATCAGCCAAAATCCCTACAGACACCATACCTGGCCTTTTACCTGAGATTCTCCATCAATATACTATATTCATTTTTTACTAATATCAAAAATAAAGCTTACTCTTCATGAAAAAAAAAATATGAGTGATTGAGTACTTTTTTGTATTTAAAAAAAGTGATTAATTTTAAAACACCATTAGTTCTAAAATTTGTCTAAAGAACTGAGAACTAAGGCTTACAAATTAACCAGAAGATTTATAAAAAATAATTTATAGTTTACCTTTCAATATCATGCACTTGAACAAGTTCATCATTGCCTGTAAAATATATATAAATTCAAATTAGAATATCACACGTACACTTCACTGGCATAAAAGATCAATCAATTAAATTAAAGAATAGTATAGTTGTCAGTTATCAATTCTTATGATATTACAACCTCACAGACAATGCCTTTAATCTTTCTTTGGTTGATTGAAGAAAGTTTCCCATCAATATCACATTTCTAGATGATAACAATAATGACATGATGCGTCTTAATTTACTCCCTCACCACAAACACACACACTTTGATAGTGTCAGCCTTTGGCCTAGAATACTGAATGCACAAACCTTTCAACCCATAACTTTGGTTGTCTACTCCTACAATATCTTTAAGTTCGGTTATATTGTCTTGCAAGTACATTTATCACGGTATGTTGGCATTCTTCTGTGCAGTCCTCCATTTACATTGTATGGAGCATGCATTTATTCAGGGTCTTTGTACACATGTGATTTTATTCATTCTGTTCTTTTTCTCAGTTTTAATTTTTATATGTTTTTATATGTTTATTAACCTATTGAATTTCAGTATGATTACCTTTATAAAATTATTTGGGTTCTGTGGTCATAAATTCAGTAAAAGCACAAATTATGGCTTTCTGATTATTAAACCTTTTCTTACAGATATGAAGTTCAAAATGCTTTAAAAGATGATAATCTATTAGAGAAATGTTAGATAGATATAGAGGATGCTGCAAGACATCAAATCCCAATTCTCTAAGCTTAGACATAGTAGAAAATTTCAGAGTTGGTTAGTGGTATGGCACATCTCATTCAGATCATGTGGGGCCCATTTTTTCAACCTTTCCTATTGCCTTGTCATATGATAGCTCTTGAAATCTCCATAAAGTGCTTCAACTATTGTTTGTGGGTTGTTGGCCACTGCTGCTAGTTTTTCAATATTAAAAATATGTGTAGGCCTTCCTCAAGGTTTATCATTGATATCCATTTTTCCAGACCTAAACCTTTAGAACTAAAACCGAACAGTTTGCACTATAATAGTCTTCACTCCAAATGCTTTGTTGATTTTAACCAGCATTATATTCTATTATAAAATTGTAGTTGAAAATTAGTCTCACTTCTTGAGTAAACACCAGTGCTGTTGAAGGTTCAAAAACATCCAATAATAACTATATATACCACTACTTACATAAAGTTTGTTTTGTTAAATAATTCAAAAGAGATTTCAAATGACTTTTTAAAAATTTCATTTAAAATTCTTAGAATAAATATCAAACAATCCCAACATGTTTCTTAGAACTGACCAATACTCGAGTCTGATTGATCAGTATTTTTTCAAACATGTCAAGACTGCAGATATATTCAAAGTTGTCATGTTGAATGCAAGCTACAGCACATCATGAAAATTGAAAAGCTTGTATGCGCTTCAGCAAAATCAAAGACATGCATATGCTCAAATAGCAATTTCAGGTTAGTTCATGATAGATTGTCTAACACAATCTAGAAAAATTCATCCTGATCCAGCTCCAGGCTTTCACAATGACTTCAGTCCATAAAACTGAACCACACATAAACCACTGCATAACCAATAGCTCCCTCTCTGAACATCTGGCAGATTTCCCCAAGCTGAAGCCTACTTCAAAATCATACCATAAACATGGTCTCAACTCCTCATGAGAAATCTTTTTATTTTTTCTCATAACAATGCAAGGTAAACAATAAAGGCTCCTATATACACATTATGCCAAATTGGTGAAATTTCAACCTTTTCACACTGATTATTTTAATTTTTTCTCTGGTGTCTTTCATCCAGAATCCCTGATTCTTCTACCAAAGAGTTAAAAAATAGTTCCACAGTATGCTCAAATATTTTCTCCAAGATCTGAATGGAGACTTTATCCCATCTCCAAAAAATACAACAATACTTCTGAAAACCCAATATTTCTTAGAGCAAAGTAGGTTAATTCAAGATGATTGTAGTCTGTAACAAGAATTGTACACAGGATATCAATTCTTACCTCCTGAGAATATTTTCTTGTTCTCATTGTCAAATGCCAAACAGAAAATATTGCTGTTGTGTTCTCCCTTCATGCTGATTGGACTACCAATGTTGGACAAAGCCTGCTCTGTATTCCACAACAGCACTCTCCGATCATCTCCACCTGACAAAAAAAGCAAATAGTCATTCACAATAACAGCAGATAAACCTGATGATTAATATCATATAAATATTTGGGGTTTTTCAAGTTCCAGACTGACTGATCACCAAAGTGAAAGAATTTTAAGTTAATTCCTACCACAAGCTAACAACCGTAGATTTAAGATGGAAGCTAAGAAATAAATAGAAGAAAAAAGAAAAAATTTTCTTGATGACTAGAAACTCAATTCATGGTATTAGTTTGGAGTCAAATTATAACACCTATGTGATCTTGGAAAATCAAAACGTTTCAATTTTTCTCCTGAGTGATCAGTCTTGTATATCTTATTAGTCAGATTTTAAAAGACTTGTCCTGAGTAGTGAGAAAAAAAAAATGCAACTCAATCTTTCTATTTTAGGCTTCCAAACATCAAAACTGTGGACCTTACCTCTTGGTGAGGACTAACAGAAAAGATTCAAAGTTTTAATCTTTGAAATGAGATTCAAGCTAGATATTAATGCATGTTATAAAGCCGAGTTAACTCATTTGATGGAGTAGAACCTCTAACTTTTCAAAGCTTTTTTCACACATCGAATTTCCCAAAAGTGAAATGCCAAAATTTCTTCTAGTTCGCATTCAACAACTGCCTCTTTTCCTTGCCCATTACCTCATCAAAATCCAGGACCCGCAGCTATAAATAAATTTCTTCATTATTTGTTTATTCCAGTTTTAATCAGGAATTTTAGTAGATACGATTTTGGAATTTTCATAATCAAAGTTCTAAACAACAAAAAAAACAAGAAAAAAACAAGAAAAATAACAACAAAACAAAACAATCGTTTCGCAAACCATAGCTAGTTATATGGGCTAAGAATACAATCTTGTTTGTGCTTCAGATGGAATTGTCCAACAAATCTCTCAAAATGCTCCAATGAGAACGCGTCAAGAGAAGGCATTGACTTATCCCCCTTGCAACCAGAGTTCTTAGAAATTCATCACACCGGGACAAAATATATCATTGCTTTGACATTTTTAAACAGATTTTTCATATTAAGAACCAAGGACCGCGATATTGTTAATAAAATCGTTTAGCTGTTACAGTAGACAAGAAAGGTTTCTTTCCTGTTCAAGTAGCTTGTTGTTACGAACAAAACAGCAGGGAAGCCAGACTAATAATTTTCGGGGACAAATGAAAACTTGGCTATTCTCTTGCAGTCCTAGTTGTTGTCGTCATTGTTATTTAGGCTCTCACGTCCATCCATACAATAAATTGACTAACAACTGCGAACTATTTGAAAGCAACTTTTTTTCCTAAATGTCCGAATGATTTTACGATTAAAAACCCGATGCCTCAACTAATAGATTAAATTACTATTAAAATTAAACGAGTTCATAAAATGTATATTTGAAAAGTTAAATGGATTAGTTACGCACTTTCAAAACAAAATTACATTGATGGATGCAGGCAGAACAGACCTAGTGCAGCGGTGGGGTTTATTCGTGGGTCAGTTTACTTCTGGTTCGGACCCAACGACGGGGACATGTTGAAATGGATAACGAAAAAAAATCAAGCGTTGACATTGATCAGGGGATGTTGTGTAATTGAAGAAAAAAAAAGCAAAAAAAGATACTTGAAAAAAAAAAAAAAATACCCAGATTTCGTGATATCAATCATTTCCCAATTTTAAGCTGCGTAGCATTTTTACTTGAATGGCAAACGAAAAGACAGACATTGTGAACATCGTTCGTCAGTAAGAAAAGCAACAATCAATCGGCTTCTAAAGAAATTGAAACCAACATGCTATGCCGTATATTTACCAGAGCTTATTTTTCCTAGTACAACAAACTACCTAATTTGACTGAATCGTTATCAAATTATTACTTAACAAAGTTCAAATTGTTTTTCATTGTAAAATAAAATAAAACGGAAATGAAAACACAAGACACACAGGAGTTTATAGAAGTTAATGATTTTTTTTTCAAATCATGCAGGCAAAGATAAACTCTACCTATTTCTCAAATTTTATAGTAACATTTCACCACTAGTTTCACTGAGATTTTAATAAAATTCCAGTAATCAAGCCAATGAAAACCACATGAATTGATTTCAACTTGTCAGTGACACGTAAAAATGCATTAATCATATATTTTTTATTGAACCATCATTTGTAGTGGAATATTGTTTTGGTTATATTACATCAAATATAGCAAATTATTAAGTTATAATTTTTGTGACATCTTTGATCTCTTACGGTGAAAATTAGGAAGAATCTCAAAGAAGCCATTTTGAAAACCTTTTTCTTCGCCGAAACAAAATTCTGAACTGAATAATCGGAAATTACTACAGTGAGTTTCCAACATAAATTTCAATTCAAGTTCTGTTGTATCACCCATTAATTGGTGAGTAGATCATCCTATCCAAGTTACTTTTATAACAAAATATCCCAAAGAATCGGACACTTTAATTTAAAAAAAAAAACAATCAAATCATATTTACATAATTTTTAGTAATTTATTTTGATTTTAATAAGACAGTACAGCAACAGACTGGCAGAACATTGAAAACGATTTACGTATCATTGAAGTTAGTACTCAGTTTCCCTATCCACCTTAATAAAATCGAAACTACCTTTCCAAGGTAATAAATAATTACCTATAAAGTTTATGATAACTTCAATGATTATTACCTATATGTCTTACAATAGGTAAAATCAATTTTATTAACTACCTATTGTTACGTAATGAATGTAAGCAAGTAAGGATAAAGCGTTAATTATTTTTTCAGTAAGTTATGGAGTGAATGAATATTTAAAATAGATAAGTGTTTTTTATACGACGTCAAGAAAAGTTGGAATTCTTTTTTTAAATAAAAATATAAGAGAGAGAAATTGACACCATTTTTGGAACTTTTGATAGCAGCAGTACAAAATTACTGAAAAAAATAAAAGAAATAAAAGATCATTTGCAATGACAAAACATTTTAAAATACAATTTTCAAGTAAAAATCTATATAAAAAGTTTTATGCGTCTACAATAACTCAAATCCCAAGGTATCAATCTTTTATTTCGTTTTAAATCGAGGTTTATTAATGTTTTTTTTTTTTTTGTACATATATAGATTTTTTTCTACCGCATCAATGATCTTTTGAATTGATTAATTAATAGTCAATACTGTGTCTTTCTTGGTTTGTTTGTTTTTTCAACATTCAACCAACATTTTCACTTTTACTGAGAAAAACACCCGGGAAAAAAAGTTCCTTGAAAGCACTAAAAAAGTTAGCAATCAATATCATAAGTACGAATTAATTGTCAAACTCCTCACTATTGAGTTTCACCTTTATTTTCGTATTTAACAACGATGACAATGACCAGACCAAAAACATGTGACGTCATGCACGAATAACAATCACACACAAATGACGAATGCACTCCCACTTCCTAAGCTCAAAGGTCGACTTGATTTGCTAAAGTTTGCAAACCCATTTCGGAGGACGTAGTGAGGAAATAATATTGTTTGGAGAAATGAATTTCTGTTTTGTTTACCTTTTGATGAAGCAAGGGAATTTGACCCAGCTTGTTTTGGTTAAGCAAGATTTATAGCTTGAAATAACTGGGGGGTCGTGGATTGTTCATCTCACATCGATTGGCTGTTATTTTTAAAACCTTTCATAGCACCATTTATTTCCCAATTAAAAAAAAGGTATGCATGAGATAATATTATAGCATAACTTACCAGATACAATCCATTCCCCTCCATTGTTGGAAAACTCGATTGCATTCACACATCCGTAGTGTGCCTTCAGGTCTCGACGATAAAGATTTCGTGCAAAACATAACCGTTCTTTGATGAACTTCCTATGAAGAGACATACCACAAATGCTTCGGTGAGTTGCATAAGACAGGGGAGAAAAACGGGGACCTTTTAGGACTTGGATGGTATGATTATTAGAAGATTCATTATTAAGATTCGTGCTGGTGGCACTATTATTATTATTAACAAGTTCTGAAATCCGTGTTTTGTTATTAGTGGTTGTTGTGATGTTGTTATGCTGTTGACTAGGGTTTGAAATAAGAAGGGCCGTATTGCTTGTGGTAATGTTGTTGTTTGTTATTATGGACGAAGAGGAACTTGAAGATGATGGTGAAGAAGTGTTAGGACTACGACGACGACGACGGCGATGTCCATTCTTGGGATTGGAATTAGGAGAAGAGGAGGAGGAAGATGATGATGGTGAAGAGGAAGAAGAAGAAGACGAAGAACTGCCTAAAGTAGACGACATGACGATGAATCGCGATAATAATATTAATATTATTATTAAATGACGACCAGGTGTGCCTTTAGAGTGTCTTCTCTTCTTTTCACAACAAAAAAAAAATACACTTCACTTGACCGACGACGGAACTGACCGGATCTCTCCGAGCTTTTAAAAAAGGGGGAACTTTCTCAAAAAAAGACTTCTTAGTTCTATCCGAGGATTAAATAAGGAGAATAAAGGGCAGCGACGACGACGACGACGACACCGACAGCCGTATTGTTCTTGTAGTAGGAGTTCACGGTATCTCCTCATCATCATCTTCATGATATTATTATCTTCACAGACGACATGTTTTGGTTCGTTCAACTTAACAACATGGCCACTGAATCTAGTTCTCGCGAGATGCGTAAACGAGAGTTGAGAATCTTATTTACTTGAAACACCAAGGTGTGGTTCTCAAGCAAGTGCGCCTGGGCACACTGATGTGCCCCAAGGCAATCAGAGGAATAAAATTTTGTGAATGTCTGGCAATATTAAGTACTTTTTAACGTAACTAATAGTCTATTTATTCAAATTTTAGATTACTTATTGTTTCATATTCATCTCTATGGGCTATTTCAGGCTTTAAAATTACTTTTTTATGAATTTAGGGAAACTATATTTAAAAATACATTTGGTACCTCTGCGTTTGCCCAAAGCTATTCCTCTGCCTGCCTTTAAAAACTGTCCATCTTTAAATATAGGAGCATCAAAGTAATAATTAGTCGCGGAGTATTAACTATGTAGCGAAGAAATAGCAACAGTTGCAAGCCTAGCATTTTTTTTTGGTACAATCATATTCATCAGTTATAAACCCCAAATGAAATTAAAACTTTTTTATTCATTCAAGTTTACAACAAAAATGCGATAAGATGGTGGCAAAATCTGATAAAGACATAATTATGCCTTGTATCTAAAAATAACATTTTTTTAGAGACTATATGACTTTTGGGGCAAAAGACAGATAGCACAGATAAGACAGATATTACATATTTTGTAAAAAGTTGTCCTAAAATTTTACTAATTTAAATGTATTACCTAAATTTATTACATGAATTGAAAAAATTATTACTTATTCTTTCTGTGACATATTGTACTAAATAAGATAAAACCTCTTTGTTCATTCAATTTACAAAAAAATACTCAATTAAATTACTAGATTAGTATAAATTTAGTTGAAATATCCATACTATTCTGTTGAAATTCTGGATGGCTTTTGACTGAACATGAATGTAACTTTCAGCCTATCTGTACTATTCTGACCTGGATTCTTGCCTCAAGCTTAGCAGCATGACTTCAAATGGGAAAGATATAAAAACTGAAGAACATTTCAAAGCAAAAAATTAACAAGTTTTATTGGTGTCAGAAGACACCAGAGACAAAGTATACAAATATTTGCGACAATATTACTTCAATAACAATTAAAAGAATTCATACAGATTTTGTGTTGGAAAATATACATTTACATTTTTAATTTCTCCTTATAAAAGAGATTAATGTAAATTAATTGAAGTGTTCTTCAGATTGAAATACTGGTTCTTTTGAAGAAACTGCTTAAACATGAGTAGTTGTGGACATGTTATTAATTTTAGCATGTTAAAAAATGACATGAAGAAGCCAAAAGGCCAAATGAACTGGCATAATAAAACCTATCTGGCAACCTTGATCATCAGAAACCCATCTGATTCTAGCTGATTCTGTCCACACGTCACCTTTGGTTTTTCCAGATAGCAATGTACAGTAGAGTTGAAGATATAAGATGTCATTATGCTTATGAAAGTGCAAAATGTAAAGCAAAGAAAGAAGAGACGAATAAGTCAAAAACACGTAAGTTGACAGAATATTTTGATGCTCATAATGATAGTGCTGTAACGACCAAGGCTGGAAATATAGCAACAACTTGTGCTAGAGTGACATAAGGCATAGAGCAATTGCCAGTATCCATTAAATGTGAAAGAACAAGTGAAGAGAACAAGTATTCAAATGATGGCTAAACAATCTTATTGGTTGTGATCGTGAATATTGGATTGCTAAGGGACTTCTCTTTATACACGTGATGGTATGACTATGAAAAGAAACCTTGGTATTGTCACAAATGTCATTTTACACATTTTCATATACCCACAAACAAGCAATATGCAAGAAATTGGTTCTGCTATTCCAAAAGCAAAGGGAGGCTATTCTGTTTCCCTTGCAAGCCTTTGACTTCAGAATTTTTGAAATTTGCTGAAGATGGGTATAATGACTAGAAAAATATAAACACTGAATTACATTGACATGAAGAAAGTTCCTGACATAGACAAGCTTTGATATCATTGTTGATGCGGAAAAACTGAGGTCTACAAGTCAATTCCCAACTTAAGAAAGAAACGAAAACTGAAAAAAAAATATTGGTGTACATTTCTAGAGTGAATAATTGAAGTTGTGAAGTTTTTATCAAAACGAGGTCTTTCAATCCATGGTTGTGATGAAACTATTGATTCTCCTCATAAAGGATATTATTTGGGGCTGTTACAGTTACTGGCCAAGTTTGACTTTTTTCTAGCTGAGCATATATATGTTCATGCAAACAAAGGAAGGGAACATAAGTCATACTTATCGAAGACAGCATGGGAGGAATCCATCAATCTGATTGAATCCAACATACTGGATCACATTATCTATGAAATTAAAAAATACAAGTATTATTCCATTTATTGGGTTTTATTTCTGATATATCTAATGTGGACCAGCCGACTTTGAGTTTGGTTTGCCATCTGGACCAGTTGAAAGATTTTTGAAGTTTCCAGATTAAGAAGGTTATAGTACTTCTGGCAAAGTTTACTAGACTTTTTATGGAAAATGGCATAGATATAAAAAAAAAAGTGTTGTGATCACAGTTATTTGCACGTTTATCAAATTAGTTGAAAAGAATGACAGATACCAGAGTGTCAGCTTGTGCACATGCAACAGAAGTATTTTTAAACCACTTTTCTGCAATGAAACAAGTCTTGGATAAAGTTTCAAATGACTGCAATCAGAAGTCTCGACAGCAGGCCCGTGGACTACTTCCAATCATGATGAAATTGGAAATAGGAATAATATTCATATTGTAGCATCAAATCTTATAGCGTTTCCAAATGACCAGTGCTTCTAAGCAATCTTCAAGCCAAGATTTGAACATGGCTTATCCACTCTATGAATCCTACAAGGATATATTCAAGCTATACAGTCTACTTTTTCAGACTTTGAGCAAAAAGCCAAGGATCTAACTGAGTGTGAAGATTATCAAGAACAAACTTGAGGAGAACACAATCAAAATTGTGAATATGATGGTTTCAGTGTTCCTTGATCCTCTAATTGAACCTCAAATGCTGTGTCTGAAGTTTTAAAGCCATACATTTGTTACAATTATTGATAGTTTGTGTTCTACCCTATCAGAACACCATGAAGCTCATCAAAACTTGAACAATGTGTTTGGATTCCTTCACCATGTACAGTCATTTACACATGAAGAGATTGTAAAGAGATCATCAAATCTCATCAAATGATACCTGGGATACCTGGATAAAAGTTTGATGAAGAATTTTTGCAGTTTGCTGAACTGTTTAAAAGAAGACCTTGTAGAATTAGAGTGTTACTGTTCAGCCATTCCTGCTGGGTCCTTGATCCCAAAAGGCCCAGCCATATCACTTGCTTTTGGGTGGGGGTGATGTGCTCCAACACCGACTACCCAAATGCTACACCAGGAGAACGCCTGTTCCTGCTGGGTCATCGGTCCCAAAAGGCCCAGCTGTATCACTTGCCTTGGGTGGGAGTGATGTGTCCCAATGGTGACCACCCAAACAAAACCCAAATCCAAAACCCCTCAACAAGAGAACAATGTTATACATCAGCACCTAAAACATCAGAACACTCTCAACAGACCCCCACCTAACCCATCTAGAAAACGAAATCAAAAACATCATTGGAAGAGAAAAAGTGAACCAAAGTGGAGTAGGCTTTCTCATCAATAAAGACCTCAAAGACAACATGGTAGGCTTTAAAACTATCTCAGACTGCATAGCCAGTGATACCATACAACTCTCAAAGAGGTAGAAGCTAAATGTCATCCAAGTCTACACTCCCACTTCACAATCAACCATAGAGGAAATAAACAACTTCTATGATGACCTGAACTCCCTGTTACAAGATACTAAAAGATACTTCAATGTAATTATGGGAGATTTCAACGCACAAGTAAGACAAGGAAACAAATGCTGCATTGGGGTATTCGAATACAAAAGACGGAACAAGCGGTGAAGATCTTATAAACTTTGCAACTGCAAACGATTTCAAAATCATGAATACATTCTTCAAAAAGAAACCCAATAGAAAATGGACTTGGAAGAGCCACAACCATGAAACCTAAAACAAAATAGACTTCATCCAGATGGACAAAAGCGACACCATCAAAGATATTCAAGTTCTAAACCAAGTAAACATAGGAAGCAACCATAGAATGGTAAGATGTAAGATGCAAGTAAACATCAATAAAGGACGCAGGAGAATGTTCCATACCAAACTGCAGTCACCTAAACCTACCAAATGAACTCACCCAACTCTTCAAGCTAGAATTGAAAAACAGATTTGATATCGTTATCGACAAAAATATTACCAACATCAACGAACTCCATAGCAAAATAATCTCTTTGATAGAAGCCACCAACATGTTTAAACCAAAAACTCACAGTCTATTAGCAAAATCTCAGATGAAACCAGGAAACTTATTGGAAAGTGCAGAAACTTTAAACCACCAACTAACACAAAGGAAAAAAAAAAGAGCCCAAACTAAACAAAACAATAAAAAATAAACTCAGAGAAGACAAAAGAAGGCATATGGCAGCCATCATCATTTTGGCTAGCATAATTTCATCTGTTACGTCCTTTTGATTTTGTGTGAAGGCTAGTTGTCTCCTGTGGATTTTGGCGCCAGATCCAAAAGTAAATGCATACACTTGTTATTGTAAACGTAAAACCATATTATGATGGATAAATGAAATGCGTCTAATGTTGTAAGGCAAAATAACCATTGGTTGTTCATAAAAGATAAGGTTGAACTTCTGAAAAAACTCAACAATGGTATGCCTGTGAGAAGTTTGTGTGAATTATACAGCATTGGCTCTTTAAGAGTTTATGATATAAAGAAACAGAAAGGAGAATTGCCTAATTTTTTTGTAACAGTAATTCAAAGAAACATGTGCAGAAGGAAAACATTGAAGGACGGAAAAGGTTCAGAACTAGATCAAGTTCTGATGAATTGGGTGAGGCAACCCATAACTGAAGATGTAGAGCTGTCTGGAGATCTAATGAGTAAACAAGTCAAAATTTTTCATAAAGAACTAGGACTAGATTACTAGTATGATTATAGTGAAGGTTGGCTGCAATGTTTCAAGGATTGACATTTGTTGACAAAGTTAACTTACCAAGTTAGTTTCTGATGAAAAATTAAGTCCTGGGCAGGTTTTCAATGCAGATGAGACAGCAATATACACCAAAAAACTCTGACAACTGAGGATGCAGAATCACCAACAAGTTATTAAGCATTCAAAGATCATGTTACTGTGCTGGGCTGCTCAAATATCGGAATATACAAGTGTAAGTTGCTTGTTCCCGGAAAACCCTGTAGATCATTAATTCAATTGCTGGACAATGGCATATTACCTTCCTTCAAGTCAAATTACTGCTCCCATTTTATGAGGTGACTACTATGCAGTTAACTCTGGCTGACCAGTATGTGAATTAGAAGTCTGTAGAGATATTTCACAATCAAAAATAGTATGAGTTGTGGCCAGGATCAACGTTCTAATCTGCACCTGGTGAAATGACTTCACAGGATTTAGAACTTCCAAGGAAAAACAGTTTATACATGATTTACTTTCCCTAATGATCTGACTAATCCTGCTGCCAAGGATCAAGGATGGATGAAGATTATCTTGGGGAATGGATGAATGCAAATGAATCTGTAGAAACTGTTTATCATTATAGTGTCTCAGAAATTGTTCAGATTGTTGTAAATCAAGAGCAACAAGTCAGTGAAGGATAAAGCAGTGAGGAAAATGAGGAAGATGTAGCAGGAAGAATCTTTATTGATTGCTTAATCCAGTTGACTGATGAACTCTAAAAGGCTCTCGAGCAACACAGTTTTATAAGTGAACAAGAAATGATGAATGTTTATATGTTGCCAAATAAACTATCAAGAGAAGGGCTAAAATATATGAAACAACAAGAAATGTTAAAACAAACTGACTTTAAAGGGTTCAACAGAGGAATCACTAATTGAAAATCCAGTGACTCCAATACCTGCTCACCCAGATGTGCTCTCATCATCAGTTCCTGGTATCGATTTTCGAGGATGTCCATTTTGTTCATACCAACTGTTATGTGTATTCTTATCAAACTATACTGTTTTTTCTGTCTATATTATCTTGTGTAAGAATTCATTACATCACCTCCTGTGTAAATTTATAATGTTGTCTTGGGTATTCATTCATTTTATTGTCTTATGTATTCTGTCATTCTTACTTTTTTTGAATTATTGATAAATTTAATGACTACAAACCAGTCCTTAGTGAATTTAATCTGACTTGAAGTTTACAAATAAACTGAAAACAAGATAGGACAAACATCATGTCATGTCTTACAACTGTATTGGAATTACACATGCCCTGGCATTTATCATAATTCTATATCAAATAAGGAGGTTCAAGGTCATATCACAGTTATCAGCACAGAAGAATAGAATCAGCAAACCAAGTTCAAATTTTGACTGAGACTGCTTGTGTTCACTTGATGCCCTCAAGAAATGTGTGATTGCTCTGTGCCATCACCATTTTGTTATTGGCACGCCATAGTAGCTGACAAAGTGATTTAGCACATGGACAAACCACTCTTCCATAACTACCTTACTGCCTAGGCAGTAGTAACAATAAAAGATTGTTATACACATTGTCAACCTTGACAGGATTGACCCATTTACTTTTGGTTATAACTGGTCCCTAGCACCGACACCAATAAAAATGAAAGTCAGGATACAGGTTGAAATGCTCACATATCACTCTGCTGGTGACGAATGACACACACAATAGTAAAAACCAGAGGATAACAGTAGCAGGGATTTCACACAAGCTTCGACAATACTGCATATTTTTTTCTCCTACTATTTTATGTGAATATTAGGAAATGTCAACTAAAATTGTCGCTAAAACTGTAAACATAGGTTTCTTCAGTTTTCAAGCTTTATGTATCGTGTATAGAAGCCACAACAATGGGGCTAGGGGGCTGAAAATATTAGAATATGCTCCTTAAGTGAAGAAAAAAAATTTTTGACACCCCCCACCCCTCCGAGTTTTTAGTGAGGGTTCAAATTACCGTGCAAGTGTATCCTAAATTGGTTCCTTAGTTTGTGCCTGGTAATGTTACACTTGTTTTTTTGAAAATTCACGCTAATTTAGTGATCACCGCCCAACAAAAGATGATATATTCATTGATCACCCTTTTTCTGATTTTTGAATTGATCACCTCAACACGGCATGCTGCCAAGAGATGTAGGTCATGCTATATATTTTCTATTGACAAACTAACTAGACCTGTAAAAGATGATTTTCTTTCTTGGCACAATGAAGTCTGCATGAAAAGTGTTTTGCTCTCATTACTGCATTGATGTTTATTTTGCAGTTGACAAGCAGGTACAAAAACTGTAAGGACATAGAGATGGACATAACAATAACCAACTTTATCACCTCTCTCTCACACCTAATGGATTTTACATATTGTACCTGAAGAAATAATCAGCCAAAACGTTGTGTTGAAATCAAAGAGGGAAAGAAAAGATTAGATTGTCCAAATAAAAATTGGTATATTAGTGACTCTTTTCAAAGTTATAGACAATTCATCACATCCATTTATATCTCCTTTCTAATAACACCCAATCTTGCTATCTCTCAAAGTTGAGATGGTATAAACAAGTTATCCAACACTCAAACTCATAACAGAAAGTTCCTTCATTTTCCCTATTTTCATTGGCCTCTTTTGCAATACAATGGTTTTTATTGTTTTCTTTCCAATGACTATTAGATCTGGTCTTATTTGAAACCACATATGTAGTACAATGTTCATTTTTACATGTTCAGTCCTTAAATCATATCCAGCTCTTTCACTTTCTTCAAGGTTCAGTCTCTTTATCAGTATGGCCACACCTAATATCTGATATACCCTCTATTTTCTGACAAAAATCATGTCAGGTATTTTAGTTTTCATCATCATCATCATTGCCACAAAAATAACTGTAAAAACTTTGTCAAAAATCCATTTTTCAATTTAGTTGTGAAAATTCAAAGGAATGGCATGGTTTGGGGATTTGTTAAGGCTGGATATGTGATAGCTTTTCTGAGAGACAACTGGAAGTTACCTCTACCAAGGCGTAAATGCAACTGAAATAAACATTAACTATTGTTTCATTCCATTTCTGACTTCTGAAAATCAGAATTTCACTATTACTAAAAATTTTGAGCCTAGTCATTCATACACACTTGTAACCTTACATTCTCTAAGGCAAATTAAAAATGAAATTTCATTTCAAACAGAACTTCTGCAGCCTATCAAGAAAATAAAAATTCTTGATATTCTGACAAGCACATCTTTTATGACAGACACATTTGTTGTCAGTCATCTAGCAAGATTAACACCCAACTGACTTCCCTAGTACAGCCACCTAAATCTTTGTTATACAATACGTGCTATCATAATCTCTGTCATTCAATGTTCATATAATCAGAGACAAACAGAAACCCCAAACAGTTCCATGTATTTTCATCACTCAACTCACAACACACATGAAGATTTCAATAAACTCAGATCTTCTCACTGAAAAACAACTTTTGATGAAAAAACAGTTTCATCTCCAACAAATAATGTTCTTTCATCTTTCTATCCTGTTCTACATAGAGCCTTGTACAAGTAGCACACAGAGGAATTATTTTGTTATTGCTTATATGAGTAGGATTGTTCCTTAATCAGCAATAAAAATTGAACAATAGATATTGCGCTGATTTTTTCAAGCCAGAATCATTCATCTTGGATAAAACAAGGTGAAACAGACATTTGCAGATAACTGAAAATTTGGTTGAAAGTAGCCAGAATTAAAACAATTCAAACCTAATCCAACAAAAACTAAGATTAAAATCTTAATTATTCTATTTTCCTATAAAGATGACTCAATTGACAAACCTCGCCAGTTACATTCTAGCTGAACATTGACTCACTACAAACACACTCTATAATCTGTGTGCATTCAAACACACATTTAAATGCAACAAATGGAATTCCAGCAACACAACTTCAAAAAAAAAGCTATTTTTTTTCAGTATTAATCATCAAAGACTTCTTCCATGGAACTTTTAATCACCAGAAAACATTATATTCTTTCTTTAGGACATTTAACTTTTAGTGGCGAACAACATTCTTTCAGCTGATTTTTACCATTTTCATTTAAACTATATTCCTTTCTCGTCATATCATAGTGTTGTTTGATTTCTCTTTTGTGATCCAAACTTTAGTCCTACTACAAAAGAAAGTTACAAAGAAGAAAAAATTAGAATAACGTTTTGCCCCTCAAGCTTAATAGTGTACTTATCAGCAGCAGCAACTTGGTTAACAAAATGCCCTCTTAGACATAATACTATAACTCTATTATATGCAATTTCGATGAGGAACTATAATTCATTCATCACCGTCTGCTATGTAACAAATTTATGATTTTTTTGAATCAGTAGCAATATTTTTCAGAATATTGTAATCATTCATTGTTTCGAATTTTGGTACAGGTAGTTTGTGAAGAGGTTTGCATCACCTCATAGACATAGTTACTACTCTTACTACTTACTTCTACAACAACACTCTTACCTCAGTTTTAACTGTAATAGGATATTTGGTTTAATTAACTCGTTGATTCAGACTAATTAATCAATTACCTTGAGCCTAAGTATCCTTCGAACATATCTTTTTATCTGTTCATGCTCTGATACTGTTGACATGGACAAAAATGGGATCAAGTTGAATCGAGTTACCTCCCTTGAACTATTTGCTGTGAGTTATCTTGACTTACATCAGAAGAATAAACTTCAAAAACCAAAGAAACATACTTCAAATAAGTCATTAATCGGTAGGATAATAGTTTATTCAGCAGATAAGTCCATAAACGTTTAGGTAATCGATCCAATAGGTAAATCTAAGATGGAGTAGCCTGTTTAGTAGATCATGTAAAATCTTATATTTTTCCAGTTCCATGATGTGCAGTTGGCCAGTCAAAGTCCCGTTGTCGTAGTTGTAGTAGCAATTTTATATAAAGACACATTTACAGAAGAAGATCCATACTGATTTTTCCACGTTTACCACCACTACGTAAAGAAACCCTTATATCATTTACATCATATCTACAACAGCTACATTTACATTTACGTTGTCTCCTCTTCTGAGGAGCTCTTGAACCTCTGAAACTTTTAATTACGAAGTGTAAAATGTCAAAAGTTGATTTGATTCTTACTGTTGGATGCTTCCTGACTACAGCTGTTTCCAGTTGGATAAAATACATGTCTGTACCTAATGTGGTTCTTGTCTTTGTATCTTATTCAACTTTGGTAACAAGCATTTTCCCCAAGAGTGATGGGGAAATATTGTACAGTTTGTGACACAATCAGAATTAAAAGATTTAGCAAGACAACCTCTGATACTGAATGGAGAAGGTTTTTTTCTAAGAATAGTCTCTTCCTACAGATTTACTGATGATGAGACAAGACCCTGCTGTTTATGTAATGTTACCTCTTAATATATGGGAATGTGCATGAGATTCAGCACCAGAAGAAATTGGTTGAGAAAATTGTTTAGATCGAATCACAATTAAATGAGATGAAATAGACCTTCCAGATGAAAATGCGAGGACGTTGGGGAGAATAGGGCATGTAGGTCCCCTTTTTAAACTTTTGATTCTTGGAACTGTTTTTGTGACTAAGCCACAGATTTGTACAGGCTGACAGTATTACATCTTGCTTCATGTCAGTCAGTATCAAGTCCTTCCTAAATAGTATTGTAGGAAGGGAAACTGAGATTCAAAAGAGTTTGTCAAAAGGTCTAATGTGCAACACAGTAGGGACATACTGGACCATCATGTGGGACACATTGGACCAGTGACAAAAAAGTGAAAGGAAAACACATTCTGGTTCTGAAACCTTTTGAATATATTTCAACTTGACAACTGAAATTCATAGTAGCTAACTAGTTTCAGTTTGTATTTCATTGACTATAAAGTTCTTGTAGAGTCTGATATGAGTTGGTTGTTGAGCTTTCATACAAAATAGGGCCTACTCAGAATGACTCTGTTAGTGTACCGACAGTGGAAATGGGATCATGGAAAGACACCACCACACCAGTAAAGCCATATCAAAGAGAGGGCATTATTACCAATTGAGACAGTCTTCTGGTACATGTAATCTAGATCAGGGCAAGCAGGGGGAGCTGGTACCTCAAAAGACAGTATCCAAATACAAATGGAGGTACCCAACAGTTGTGCTGGTGGAAACTGAAGAAGTGTGTATGTCTGGGGGCAGGGGAAAACCTGCATCAGTCTAGATTGAAGAGGAGGTTTGGGTCAAGCCACTCAGGGCTCACTGCACATTACAATGGGGGAAAGGAACGGTGACTAGTGCATAATTTCCGAACAATATGTCTGTTTATTGCCTAGACACATATAGATGTACAACAGGTTGTCAGTTTGTCTAATGAAGAAGCTGGCAATGGAGGACAAAAAAACTGGGTGCAAGTTGAAGCCACACAAAGGTCGCAAAGACAGTGGTGCCCATCTTACTGGTCATGCTACGTGAAGGGGGTTAGGAAACTGGGAGTTGTTATAGATAGAATGAAAGCTTCGCATTGTATCCATTATTTCCTTACTATTAAACAAAATAATTATTAGATCAATGGGGCATTAAGAGAATTGAAATTTTGTTTTTAGTTTATGAAGGGGTCAGTAAACTTGATAATTACAGATAGAATAAAAGTTTTGTTTGTCTGTTGTTTCCTTACTGCTAGAAAAATTGATCAGGTGGAATAAGATGTGAATTTGAATGAAAGTAAACACCCACATTGAGCATTATAAGAATGTCAATTTAGCAGTTGGAGGTGAAACCAGAATGTTGCTCATTTGTTTTTGTTGCCTCTTAAGTTGTGTTTTCGTTGATCTTGTCATTTGTTGTGAGTAAATGAAATCAAGATGTCTGCCTGTTACATTGGCCAATAAAGCTGTGAGGTATCTTGTGTGTTGAATTAATCATTGTCATTGAGTATGGAAAAAAGGTGGATGATTCTTCCTAACCTCTGTTTACCCAACTATGAAGAAAATAAAGTGCTGAATCAAGATGTTAGAAAGACTTGAATAAATAATAAAAAAACAATGTAATGGTGAAGAAGTTGATGAAAATATTGCTGGTTTGAAAGACAGGACTGAGAAACCAGGTGGAAATAAAATTGTACAGTATAAAATGAATGGATATAAGGAGTGGAAAAGAGGAAAATTAAGACCCTACAACCAAAGTCAACGAGAAAATACAGTCATAGGCTGAATGTAATATTAAAAGAGTATAAAGATTCTATCTATATCATCTGGAATCATGTTCATCAGTAGAGAGAGGTACCTCAAGATGCTGTTGCAGTAGATGATCAGGGATATGTGGTTTTACTCACTTCTGAGCTGGAACGAGCACAAAATGTGATTGTACACCCTACACAGAGAATCATATCAATAAAATGGGTGATAACTGAAAAATACTAAGATAATAAAGGTAAAGAAGATTCAAATCTAAAAACAGATTCTCCAACATACAGGCAGGAACATATGTGGCTAATATCAACTGGATCTGTCATAGGTTGGAAGATTCTTAATTTCACCTTGGCATTTTTTGCAAGGTGATATTTTACAAAACTGAAGACAGTACATCAGCAAGGAAGAAAGAAAGGGAAGGTCTACTTAAGCAAGGAAGAAAGGAAAAAATGTGTAACTCCCAGTTGGATTTCATTCCAAGATCTTCTGATATCTAGCAGAACATTTTAGACCACTGAGTTACGGAAACACTGAGGAAAATTTCACATTTATTTATGATCATAGATAATATATCTTGGTTGGACAAATAGCCAAAAATCACAGACGGTTATACAGCCTTTTTAAAATCCCTATGTTTTTACATTGTTTTATGGTTTTGTTATTATATTAACTTTTTTTAATGACACCTTTGGTAGCATAGTTTTTTCATTAAAAAAGAAAAATGAAAAAATATATATGTACTTGTTATTTTATAAAAAAGATATTTTCAATAAGTTTAGAAAAAATACGGAAAACTCACAAATGCGAGTTGACACAATACAACGTCATGACATCATTCTTTCTGCTCCTCTTTCTCTCTTATTACACATCTTTAATTCAAAAATTTTGAATTCCAAGATCTGAAATTCTAAAGTCTGATGAATTCACGATAATTAGGTCAACTCATGGAATTAGAGAAGATGGAACACTACCGGCAATGTTGATGTTGCCATAAATTAGATCAGGTCGAAATAAGTTGTTTCCCTTGAATCATTTAATTGGAGTTATTCTATCTTACATAGGCTCCACTTCAAATACACACGTTTGTGTTTCTGTCAGTTAGATTCTTTTTGACCGCTGCAGATTTCGATTTAATAAAAAGATTTTTAAAAGCGGGGTTGTTTTTTCATAGATATGACAGTGAA
>CAUOPZ010000139.1:0-11399 GCA_963457665.1 Thysanoteuthis rhombus | reverse complement strand
ATCGTACGAATACTGAGGGGAATACTGGAAATATGAGACGTATGACCATCAGCTGGTAAAAATGGCCCAAAAGCCAAGAAAGAAGCATGATGGAGACGGCAGAAGTCACAGCTCTGCTGTAACACTCAGGACGATATGAGAAGAGGGATAGAGACTAGAGGAGACTTGCAGTGATCACCGGGCAACTGATATAATAATAATAATAATAATAATAATAATAATAATAATAATAATAATAATAATAATAATAATAATAATAATAATAAATGGATAAATAAATAAATAAAAAACACACCCAAATGGTAGTGGAGGTACGAACCACAACGCTGCTGTGATAAGTGAGGGAGAGACAAGAGGAAAGGAGGGCTGAAGACTTGAAGAGAATTACTGTCACTCAACCTTCAGCGATAACCACGAGGACACTGGTGGGAAACTGTAAACCACAGTACTGATGTGGACTATGAGAGAGTGGCAAGGAAGACTTGAGGAGACTTGCTGTCACTCAATCTCGGTAACCACCCGACAACTGATGTGAAATTGCTACTACGTCTACTAATAACAATGATATATATATATATATATATATATATATATATATATATATATATAGTGAACAACTGATGATCCAAAAAAAAAAAAAAAAAAGACAAGATTCGCCCACAGTACTCATCATCATCATCATCAGTCTTTTAGCGCCGTCGTTGGACATAGACCTTCCCCAGGATTTGCCACACTTCTCTATCATGGGCGTCACGGAGCCAGTACTTCCTGAACCTGTCTAGTTCATCTCTCCATCTAATATTTTGCCGGCCTCGGTTGCGCATATGGTCTCGGGGAATCCATGTTGTGAGTCGTGATGTCCATCGATTGTCAGCCATTCTTGCAACATGGCCAGCCCACCGCCATTTGAGATTTTTTATGGCTTCTATGATGTCTCTAACTCTTGTCTTTTCCCGGATGTGTTGTGCTGTTTTGTGGTCTCTCCATGTGAGGCCCAGCATTATTCTTTCATGTGCACATTGCATGGTTCTCAGCTTACGGGTCTCTGTTTCTTGGTTAAGTTCCATGTTTCAGCTCCATAAGTGACTATTGGGAGGATGCATTGGTTATACACCCTTCTCTTTAGGATTAATGGGATCTTCTTATTTTTGAAGGTTGAGCTAGCTCTGCCAAAGGCTTGCCATCCTAGTGTGATTCTTCGCTTGATTTCTTCTTCTTTTGAGGGTCTCATGGAGATTCGTTGCCCTAGGTAGATGTAGTGGTCTACTTTCTCGAGTTCTGTGTCCTCGATTTCGATCTTAGTGTTCTTATCTCCAATGTGGTTGTTGCACATGATCTCGTCTTGCTGAAGTTCATGTGCAGGCCGACTTTCTTGCTCTCCTCATTAGTTCATCTATCATTAGTTGGAGGTCGTGTAGGTTCTCTGCAAAAAGGGCTATGTCGTCTGCGAATCTGAGGTTGCTCAGATACTCGCCGTCTATTTTAATTCTTTACTCTCCCAGTCTAGCCTTCTGAGATCATCTCGAGGCAGGCTGTGAAGAGTTTAGGTGAGCTGGTATCACCTTGTCTTACTCCTTTCTGGAGCTGGAAGGGGTCCGAGTCTTTTTGTAGCCTGATAAATGAGCTGCCGTGATTGTATATATGTTTCAACACTTCAACATATACTGGATCTACACCTTGCCGACTGATGGCCTCCATGACCTTAGGGATTTCTACTGAGTCGAACGCCTTTTTGAAGTCGATAAATGCTACGGCAAGTGGTAGTCTATATTCTGCTGCTTTTTCTTTCAGTTGATTTATCGAGTGCAGGTGGTCCATGGTCGAGTAGCTTCTTCTAAAGCCAGCCTGTTCACGTGGCTGGTTTTCATCGAGTGTTTTTGTGATTCGGTGGTGATGATCTTTGTGAAAAAGTTTATATACACAGTTGAGTAGGCTTATAGGCCTATAGTTGTTGAGGTCTTTCGGGTTTCCTTTTTTATATAATAGCATTATTATAGCAGTATTCCAATCGTCCTGGGACTTTACTGTGTTTTAGACACAGGTTGAAGAGGACGGCCAGTTTCCTATTGATGGTTTTACCTGCTTTTCGGAGTAGGTCGATGGTGATGTTGTCTGGTCCAGGGGCAGTTCCTTTCTTTGTCTGTTTAATGGCTTCCTTCACCTCCCACGGGGTTACTTTTGGGAAGTCCTCTAGTTGTTTGCCCGTGTCTTGCGTATCTTGCTCATTGTTTTGCAGTCCCTTGTTTGGACGAATAAAGTTTTTGGTAGAATTCTTTGGCGCGTTCGACAATCCTGTCTCTGTCTGTTGTTAGGTTTCCATTTTCCTCGAGTATGCTAGTTATTTGCCTTCGTCCCGAGTTGAGGAGTTTGTTTATAGCTTTGAAGCCCCGACCTTTTTCAAGAGTTGATTCAATGACTGCCGTTGTGTATCTCCTTCTGTCTTCTCTTCGTTTCTTCTTGATTAATTTGTTTAGTTCAGCCTCTTCAATTTTCTCCCTCGTTGTTGTCGGTGGCTTGAGGTTTCTGCGTTTTTCCATGAGATTTTTAGTCTCATCCGAGATTTTGCTAATGGGTTGTTTGCCCATTGGCTTGAATGTAGAGGCTACTTCAATTATTGACGTTGTCATTTTGCTGCTTAGTTCGTTGATGTTGGTGCTGTCTTGTTCAGTAAGAATTCTGAATCTGTTCTTCAATTCGAGCTTGAAAGATTGAACGTGCTCTTTTGGTATGTTTAGAGGCTGCGGTTTTGTATGGAACATTTTCCTGCGTTCTTTATTGGTGTTTATTTGTACTTTACATCGTACCATTCTGTGGTCGCTGCCTACATTGACTTGATTTAGGACTTGGATGTCCTTGACGATATCGTTTTTGTCCGTTAGGATGTAATCTATTTCGTTTCTTGTTTCGTGATTGGGGCTCCTCCAAGTCCATTTCCTACTGGGTCCCTTCTTGAAGAAGGTGTTCATGATTTTGAATCCATTAGCCGTCGCAAAGTTTACAAGATCTTCTCCTCTCTCGTTGCGTATTTTGTATCCAAATTTGCCGACGCAATGTTCATTTCCTTGTCCTACTTGTGCGTTGAAGTCTCCCATGATAACATTGAAGTGTTTTCTGGTGCCTTGGAGTAGGGAGTTCAAGTCATCATAGAAGTTGTCTATTTCTTGTTGGGTTGATTGTGAAGTGGGAGCGTAGACTTGGATTATATTGAGTTTGTATCGCTTTGAAAGTTGTATGGTGACGCTAGCTACCCGGTCAGAGACGGCTTTGAAGCCAGTTACATTGTCTTTCAGGTTCTTATTGATGAGAAAGCCAACTCCACTTTGTTTTACTTTCTCTTTACCGTAGCTGTAAAGAAGATGCTTGCTTCTCAGTTCGATTAGTTCTTCTCCGGGTCTTCTTACCTCACTAATGCCTATGATGTCCCATTTGACATTTCTGATTTCACTTTCTAGATCAGTTAGGTGCATGTCAGTTGACAGTGTTCTGACGTTGTATGTGCCTATGTATAAATTTGTCTTCTTGTTGATAGTCTTAGAGTTCTGTTGAAATGGTCGTTGTTTCTGCGGTGACTCAGTAGGGACAGATGGTCCCTTGGTGAAGGATTTGGGTAGTCGCTTTCGGAGCACATCACCCCTACCCAAAGTAAGTGATGTGGCTGAGTCTTTTGGGGCCGATGACCCAGCAGGAACTGACGTACTCTTGGTGTAGTTTTTGGGTAGTCGCCCTTGGAGCATATCACCCCCACCCAAAGCAAGTGATATGGCTGGGCCTTTTGGTACCGAGGTCCCAGCAGGAACGGCCGATATAATATTTGGTGTGCAAATCATGGGGAGTAATGGGCCATGCCCTGCCACGCTGGCCCAGGACGTGTTGGCAGGGGGTCTGGTGGATTGTCCACTGCGGGTCAGTGGCAAAAGAGCTCCACCGGCTCTTGATACACATCCAAACTGTTCTTGTGAAACGAAAGTGGATGTTCGGAGCACCACGGTTCGATTGAAAAAAAAAAAAAAAAAAAAAAAAAAAAGAAGATCGGATCAATTTTCGAAGTGAGTTGGATGCAAATTCCGGTGGGGACAGCTTGGAGGATACCTCTCCCTTATATAATAAGTTTTTAACTTAGATAAAGTCCACAGAGGTTAAATTAATAAAAAAGGTTGCAACAGCATCTTTAGTCTGGGGACTTCATTTTAGCAGTTGAAAAAGTTTCAATTTTTCCATCGTACCTTGCTAAATAATTCGTGCCCGTCTCCCAGCAAGAATTTACTACTGACAATAGATACAGCCTTGATATATCCAACCCTACATTCGTTTGTTTTTTATGGCAAGTCAAAGTTAGGTCGAGGTAGTGGGGGGGGGAGTATAGGGTCAGTTTAGCTTTTAGATATTTAGATTTCGGCATTTGGGGGAGGGTTCTTTCTTTTTTTTTCCTTGTAGATTTATGGTTAATTTCGGGGGAGGGGATTTAGAGTTCTTTGGAATATACGGAATTGGTGCACATTCAGAGATTTTTTCTTTTTTTTTTTTTTTTCAGTTTAGCTTTTAGATATTTAGATTTCGGCATTTAGGGGAGACTTTTTCTTTTTTTCTTTTTTTTTTTTTTTTTTTTTTTGCTATTTGACCAACGATTCGACGCATAGGACATTTACAAGCATGTAATACAGAGTTGGATGAATAGGCAGGCATTAAAGATTATCACAGAACAATGAGGAAATGAACAATAAATCAAGAAAATTATGTACTCATCTAAACTTGCGGCAATTTTAGTTAGTCTGGGGACTTCATTTTAGCAGTTGAAAAAGTTTCAATTTTTCCATCGTACCTTGCTAAATAATTCGTGCCCGTCTCCCAGCAAGAATTTACTACTGACAATAGATACAGCCTTGATATATCCAACCCTACATTCGTTTGTTTTTTATGGCAAGTCAAAGTTAGGTCGAGGTAGTGGGGGGGGGAGTATAGGGTCAGTTTAGCTTTTAGATATTTAGATTTCGGCATTTGGGGGAGGGTTCTTTCTTTTTTTTTCCTTGTAGATTTATGGTTAATTTCGGGGGAGGGGATTTAGAGTTCTTTGGAATATACGGAATTGGTGCACATTCAGAGATTTTTTCTTTTTTTTTTTTTTTTCAGTTTAGCTTTTAGATATTTAGATTTCGGCATTTAGGGGAGACTTTTTCTTTTTTTCTTTTTTTTTTTTTTTTTTTTTTTGCTATTTGACCAACGATTCGACGCATAGGACATTTACAAGCATGTAATACAGAGTTGGATGAATAGGCAGGCATTAAAGATTATCACAGAACAATGAGGAAATGAACAATAAATCAAGAAAATTATGTACTCATCTAAACTTGCGGCAATTTTAGTTAGTCTGGGGACTTCATTTTAGCAGTTGAAAAAGTTTCAATTTTTCCATCGTACCTTGCTAAATAATTCGTGCCCGTCTCCCAGCAAGAATTTACTACTGACAATAGATACAGCCTTGATATATCCAACCCTACATTCGTTTGTTTTTTATGGCAAGTCAAAGTTAGGTCGAGGTAGTGGGGGGGGGAGTATAGGGTCAGTTTAGCTTTTAGATATTTAGATTTCGGCATTTGGGGGAGGGTTCTTTCTTTTTTTTTCCTTGTAGATTTATGGTTAATTTCGGGGGAGGGGATTTAGAGTTCTTTGGAATATACGGAATTGGTGCACATTCAGAGATTTTTTCTTTTTTTTTTTTTTTTCAGTTTAGCTTTTAGATATTTAGATTTCGGCATTTAGGGGAGACTTTTTCTTTTTTTCTTTTTTTTTTTTTTTTTTTTTTTGCTATTTGACCAACGATTCGACGCATAGGACATTTACAAGCATGTAATACAGAGTTGGATGAATAGGCAGGCATTAAAGATTATCACAGAACAATGAGGAAATGAACAATAAATCAAGAAAATTATGTACTCATCTAAACTTGCGGCAATTTTAGTTAGTCTGGGGACTTCATTTTAGCAGTTGAAAAAGTTTCAATTTTTCCATCGTACCTTGCTAAATAATTCGTGCCCGTCTCCCAGCAAGAATTTACTACTGACAATAGATACAGCCTTGATATATCCAACCCTACATTCGTTTGTTTTTTATGGCAAGTCAAAGTTAGGTCGAGGTAGTGGGGGGGGGAGTATAGGGTCAGTTTAGCTTTTAGATATTTAGATTTCGGCATTTGGGGGAGGGTTCTTTCTTTTTTTTTCCTTGTAGATTTATGGTTAATTTCGGGGGAGGGGATTTAGAGTTCTTTGGAATATACGGAATTGGTGCACATTCAGAGATTTTTTCTTTTTTTTTTTTTTTTCAGTTTAGCTTTTAGATATTTAGATTTCGGCATTTAGGGGAGACTTTTTCTTTTTTTCTTTTTTTTTTTTTTTTTTTTTTTGCTATTTGACCAACGATTCGACGCATAGGACATTTACAAGCATGTAATACAGAGTTGGATGAATAGGCAGGCATTAAAGATTATCACAGAACAATGAGGAAATGAACAATAAATCAAGAAAATTATGTACTCATCTAAACTTGCGGCAATTTTAGTTAGTCTGGGGACTTCATTTTAGCAGTTGAAAAAGTTTCAATTTTTCCATCGTACCTTGCTAAATAATTCGTGCCCGTCTCCCAGCAAGAATTTACTACTGACAATAGATACAGCCTTGATATATCCAACCCTACATTCGTTTGTTTTTTATGGCAAGTCAAAGTTAGGTCGAGGTAGTGGGGGGGGGAGTATAGGGTCAGTTTAGCTTTTAGATATTTAGATTTCGGCATTTGGGGGAGGGTTCTTTCTTTTTTTTTCCTTGTAGATTTATGGTTAATTTCGGGGGAGGGGATTTAGAGTTCTTTGGAATATACGGAATTGGTGCACATTCAGAGATTTTTTCTTTTTTTTTTTTTTTTCAGTTTAGCTTTTAGATATTTAGATTTCGGCATTTAGGGGAGACTTTTTCTTTTTTTCTTTTTTTTTTTTTTTTTTTTTTTGCTATTTGACCAACGATTCGACGCATAGGACATTTACAAGCATGTAATACAGAGTTGGATGAATAGGCAGGCATTAAAGATTATCACAGAACAATGAGGAAATGAACAATAAATCAAGAAAATTATGTACTCATCTAAACTTGCGGCAATTTTAGTTAGTCTGGGGACTTCATTTTAGCAGTTGAAAAAGTTTCAATTTTTCCATCGTACCTTGCTAAATAATTCGTGCCCGTCTCCCAGCAAGAATTTACTACTGACAATAGATACAGCCTTGATATATCCAACCCTACATTCGTTTGTTTTTTATGGCAAGTCAAAGTTAGGTCGAGGTAGTGGGGGGGGGAGTATAGGGTCAGTTTAGCTTTTAGATATTTAGATTTCGGCATTTGGGGGAGGGTTCTTTCTTTTTTTTTCCTTGTAGATTTATGGTTAATTTCGGGGGAGGGGATTTAGAGTTCTTTGGAATATACGGAATTGGTGCACATTCAGAGATTTTTTCTTTTTTTTTTTTTTTTCAGTTTAGCTTTTAGATATTTAGATTTCGGCATTTAGGGGAGACTTTTTCTTTTTTTCTTTTTTTTTTTTTTTTTTTTTTTGCTATTTGACCAACGATTCGACGCATAGGACATTTACAAGCATGTAATACAGAGTTGGATGAATAGGCAGGCATTAAAGATTATCACAGAACAATGAGGAAATGAACAATAAATCAAGAAAATTATGTACTCATCTAAACTTGCGGCAATTTTAGTTAGTCTGGGGACTTCATTTTAGCAGTTGAAAAAGTTTCAATTTTTCCATCGTACCTTGCTAAATAATTCGTGCCCGTCTCCCAGCAAGAATTTACTACTGACAATAGATACAGCCTTGATATATCCAACCCTACATTCGTTTGTTTTTTATGGCAAGTCAAAGTTAGGTCGAGGTAGTGGGGGGGGAGTATAGGGTCAGTTTAGCTTTTAGATATTTAGATTTCGGCATTTGGGGGAGGGTTCTTTCTTTTTTTTTCCTTGTAGATTTATGGTTAATTTCGGGGGAGGGGATTTAGAGTTCTTTGGAATATACGGAATTGGTGCACATTCAGAGATTTTTTCTTTTTTTTTTTTTTTTCAGTTTAGCTTTTAGATATTTAGATTTCGGCATTTAGGGGAGACTTTTTCTTTTTTTCTTTTTTTTTTTTTTTTTTTTTTGCTATTTGACCAACGATTCGACGCATAGGACATTTACAAGCATGTAATACAGAGTTGGATGAATAGGCAGGCATTAAAGATTATCACAGAACAATGAGGAAATGAACAATAAATCAAGAAAATTATGTACTCATCTAAACTTGCGGCAATTTTAGTTAGTCTGGGGACTTCATTTTAGCAGTTGAAAAAGTTTCAATTTTTCCATCGTACCTTGCTAAATAATTCGTGCCCGTCTCCCAGCAAGAATTTACTACTGACAATAGATACAGCCTTGATATATCCAACCCTACATTCGTTTGTTTTTTATGGCAAGTCAAAGTTAGGTCGAGGTAGTGGGGGGGGGGAGTATAGGGTCAGTTTAGCTTTTAGATATTTAGATTTCGGCATTTGGGGGAGGGTTCTTTCTTTTTTTTTCCTTGTAGATTTATGGTTAATTTCGGGGGAGGGGATTTAGAGTTCTTTGGAATATACGGAATTGGTGCACATTCAGAGATTTTTTCTTTTTTTTTTTTTTTTCAGTTTAGCTTTTAGATATTTAGATTTCGGCATTTAGGGGAGACTTTTTCTTTTTTTCTTTTTTTTTTTTTTTTTTTTTTTGCTATTTGACCAACGATTCGACGCATAGGACATTTACAAGCATGTAATACAGAGTTGGATGAATAGGCAGGCATTAAAGATTATCACAGAACAATGAGGAAATGAACAATAAATCAAGAAAATTATGTACTCATCTAAACTTGCGGCAATTTTAGTTAGTCTGGGGACTTCATTTTAGCAGTTGAAAAAGTTTCAATTTTTCCATCGTACCTTGCTAAATAATTCGTGCCCGTCTCCCAGCAAGAATTTACTACTGACAATAGATACAGCCTTGATATATCCAACCCTACATTCGTTTGTTTTTTATGGCAAGTCAAAGTTAGGTCGAGGTAGTGGGGGGGGGAGTATAGGGTCAGTTTAGCTTTTAGATATTTAGATTTCGGCATTTGGGGGAGGGTTCTTTCTTTTTTTTTCCTTGTAGATTTATGGTTAATTTCGGGGGAGGGGATTTAGAGTTCTTTGGAATATACGGAATTGGTGCACATTCAGAGATTTTTTCTTTTTTTTTTTTTTTCAGTTTAGCTTTTAGATATTTAGATTTCGGCATTTAGGGGAGACTTTTTCTTTTTTTCTTTTTTTTTTTTTTTTTTTTTTGCTATTTGACCAACGATTCGACGCATAGGACATTTACAAGCATGTAATACAGAGTTGGATGAATAGGCAGGCATTAAAGATTATCACAGAACAATGAGGAAATGAACAATAAATCAAGAAAATTATGTACTCATCTAAACTTGCGGCAATTTTAGTTAGTCTGGGGACTTCATTTTAGCAGTTGAAAAAGTTTCAATTTTTCCATCGTACCTTGCTAAATAATTCGTGCCCGTCTCCCAGCAAGAATTTACTACTGACAATAGATACAGCCTTGATATATCCAACCCTACATTCGTTTGTTTTTTATGGCAAGTCAAAGTTAGGTCGAGGTAGTGGGGGGGGGGAGTATAGGGTCAGTTTAGCTTTTAGATATTTAGATTTCGGCATTTGGGGGAGGGTTCTTTCTTTTTTTTTCCTTGTAGATTTATGGTTAATTTCGGGGGAGGGGATTTAGAGTTCTTTGGAATATACGGAATTGGTGCACATTCAGAGATTTTTTCTTTTTTTTTTTTTTTTTCAGTTTAGCTTTTAGATATTTAGATTTCGGCATTTAGGGGAGACTTTTTCTTTTTTTCTTTTTTTTTTTTTTTTTTTTTTTGCTATTTGACCAACGATTCGACGCATAGGACATTTACAAGCATGTAATACAGAGTTGGATGAATAGGCAGGCATTAAAGATTATCACAGAACAATGAGGAAATGAACAATAAATCAAGAAAATTATGTACTCATCTAAACTTGCGGCAATTTTAGTTAGTCTGGGGACTTCATTTTAGCAGTTGAAAAAGTTTCAATTTTTCCATCGTACCTTGCTAAATAATTCGTGCCCGTCTCCCAGCAAGAATTTACTACTGACAATAGATACAGCCTTGATATATCCAACCCTACATTCGTTTGTTTTTTATGGCAAGTCAAAGTTAGGTCGAGGTAGTGGGGGGGGGGGTATAGGGTCAGTTTAGCTTTTAGATATTTAGATTTCGGCATTTGGGGGAGGGTTCTTTCTTTTTTTTCCTTGTAGATTTATGGTTAATTTCGGGGGAGGGGATTTAGAGTTCTTTGGAATATACGGAATTGGTGCACATTCAGAGATTTTTTCTTTTTTTTTTTTTTTTTCAGTTTAGCTTTTAGATATTTAGATTTCGGCATTTAGGGGAGACTTTTTCTTTTTTTCTTTTTTTTTTTTTTTTTTTTTTTTTGCTATTTGACCAACGATTCGACGCATAGGACATTTACAAGCATGTAATACAGAGTTGGATGAATAGGCAGGCATTAAAGATTATCACAGAACAATGAGGAAATGAACAATAAATCAAGAAAATTATGTACTCATCTAAACTTGCGGCAATTTTAGTTAGTCTGGGGACTTCATTTTAGCAGTTGAAAAAGTTTCAATTTTTCCATCGTACCTTGCTAAATAATTCGTGCCCGTCTCCCAGCAAGAATTTACTACTGACAATAGATACAGCCTTGATATATCCAACCCTACATTCGTTTGTTTTTTATGGCAAGTCAAAGTTAGGTCGAGGTAGTGGGGGGGGGGGAGTATAGGGTCAGTTTAGCTTTTAGATATTTAGATTTCGGCATTTGGGGGAGGGTTCTTTCTTTTTTTTCCTTGTAGATTTATGGTTAATTTCGGGGGAGGGGATTTAGAGTTCTTTGGAATATACGGAATTGGTGCACATTCAGAGATTTTTTCTTTTTTTTTTTTTTTTTCAGTTTAGCTTTTAGATATTTAGATTTCGGCATTTAGGGGAGACTTTTTCTTTTTTTCTTTTTTTTTTTTTTTTTTTTTTTTGCTATTTGACCAACGATTCGACGCATAGGACATTTACAAGCATGTAATACAGAGTTGGATGAATAGGCAGGCATTAAAGATTATCACAGAACAATGAGGAAATGAACAATAAATCAAGAAAATTATGTACTCATCTAAACTTGCGGCAATTTTAGTTAGTCTGGGGACTTCATTTTAGCAGTTGAAAAAGTTTCAATTTTTCCATCGTACCTTGCTAAATAATTCGTATC
>CAUOPZ010000138.1:10000-20000 GCA_963457665.1 Thysanoteuthis rhombus | reverse complement strand
CATCTTCATATAAAATAATATATATATACTAAGTGAAAAGTAAGAATTAATAGTTAATTTTACAACAAAATGTGAGCACAAAACTGAATTCAAAATTTCAGTACACAGCTACCAATTAAATAAATGAACAGAAAAGTATACTTACAGTGTGACGGAAATCGGTCTCATCAACATCAAAATTTGAGGTATCTGTTGGACTACTGACTTCAGGAATATACTGAGCTTTAACTGGAATGAAAATTTTAGAATACAATCAATTCTATAAAAGGTATCAATTTTATGAATACAGTCCATAACATTTTAAGAACACTGTCTGCAACATATTACAGATATGGTCTAATATTTTATAAGCATTTGTTAGGTGAATTGCTGACAACATGGGGTATTACATTCAAAGTAATAAAAAAAAAAGCTAACGAGTAGGAGTAACAGGTAACTAATTTGGTCGGGTGCCAGCTACATATAAGTGATTTCCATGCTAATCTTACAGATCAGAGATAGAGTGGAGAATATGGTCCTATACTAGTTTTGCAGATCATTTGTTAATAGAAGACTTTTGGAGATTGTATGTGTATATATATATATATATATATATATATATATATATATATATATATATATATATATTGTATACACACACACTCGTATATATATCTTATATTTTTATAATATAAGATATCATAATGATTTTAAGAATATATATCATGCAATATATCCATCATGTGTAGATGTTCATAATGGTCAACAACACAGCAAATGCTATCGGCAACATGGGTAAAAATTTTACTTAGGATAGTGTTAGTTAATTTTCCACTGATGCCCTCAAGAAAGGCATAAATCAGCCCCTCAGCTATAAGTAAATAGCAGTACATTAGGAGCCCTTCAAGCAGCCCATCTTGATCATCATACTAACATCTAGCCTCATAGAAACCATCTATTGCTGCAAAACAAGAAATGGGCCTACATGGATCGTCGAAGAAATGGAGACAAATTCATTGTCTTTTGTGTTGCACAATCCTGGAGAGTCCTAGATGAGAAAAATGACTATACTAGAATCCGGTTCCTTCTAACTAGTTCAATTCAATTAAAATGCATCCTAAAGTGTAACATTAAACACCAAATTGTCACATTAAAAATTAAAATATGATTGAATGAGAAATGATAAATGTATTCAAATATGAAAGACACTTAAGGAACTGAATGAGTGCCCTGTAAAATTTTTACCTATTCATGTAGTATTGATAATGATTCTTTCTAAGAAAACCGTCTTGAATTTGCAAAATTTGGGACAAAAACATATTCAAGACCTCGGTGAATCTTGACAATAATGAAGGGTACAAATTTTCACATCGTTAGACAAACTATCCCAAAATATTCTAATTATCTTGAACTTAAAATGAGTGAAATACTGTTTGTTTTTTTTCTCAATTTTCAAACTTGATTTTTACACTAACCTCAGCAGATAACTATGTTTAATCATGAAAATACTTAATCTTAGTACGTAAAAACTCAAGAAAAACCCAGAAATTTTAAATGTAGAATCTAAAATCCTCACAAAATAATTCTTTTTTTCAAATGACACCAACAATAGATATAAACAAGTTCCCCAAGACACAAATTTTTCAAAATCTTCATTTTTTTTGTCGCTGACCTAATAAGAAAAAGATTTATGAGGGAAGGAATTGAATGAATTTTGTTTACTTAGACAATATAAAGATGAATTGAATTTTCCCTTAATGTTAAAATAGAGATCTATTTAAAATAAAATTTTTTAAATTCTTGAAAAAAAAAAAAAAAAAAAAAAAAAAAATGGATACTGACCATCCCTAATATTGTCCCATTCAATGCCTTTAAACCAGGGATGACATTTGAAATCTTCTAATCCTCGTTTACCAAACCGCTCATCTGCACTACAGATAAGCCTTCTCATGAGATCTTTTGCTTCAGGTGTTACTTCATTATCATCAGGGAATTCAAATCGGTTCTGCAATGACAAATTAGTTTCTGCATTTTAGATTCTGACAAGGTTTAACATTTTCAAATCAAATTAATTATTGCTACCACTAAATAGTAAATTTACTGCCAGAGTGGGAACATGCAAAATAAACAAATTTCTCAGGCTTTCTTGTGAGCCAATCAAAAGTGATTAAGACAGTGGGTAGATGATGAATTAAGATCAAATATTGACTTGGAGAAAAATGTCTAAAATGATTAATTAGACCACAGTCACAAATAGGCAAACAGATAAACTTTTTTTTGTTAAAGTCAATTGCCAATTTGTAATAAATTCTACTCATATAATGAACAGGGTGATCTTTTCTGTTGGTTATTCTGTTTGTAACAAAGGTCACTTCCACTTGTAGGCGAGAATATGGCAATGAAAAAAAAATCACTTGAAACAGACTTTTCAATTGAAAAAAATCTAGTAGATACTTTTAAAAAATTTAATAATAAAATAAATTCAAAATGATCAAATAAAAAAAATTCAAAATAACGATCAAATAAAAAAAATTTTAAAAATAAAATAATCAATAGAAAAAAAAAGAAAATTTAAAAAATCCTATGATAGAAATAAATATATTTGTATATTTCAATATGTCTGAGATTGTTTTCCGGTAACGTTTTTCATGGCATCTGCATATCTTGATAGTTGATGCACAAGGATATGCAGGTTCCATTTCTAAATATATAGTCAGTTCTTTATATTAGTGTGTAAAAGATTAATTCTTTCAGCAGTCACCTTTTGAAAGTCCAGGAGTATGAGCAAGTGCTAACACATGCATTTTGTTAACATTCCGGCAACCCAGGAATCGTGACTCACTGAACCTTATCTGACTTGGAGAAATTGATCAGATACAGTGTAAATATCATAGCGATGGTAGGTAACTTGAGTGTTGGTCACTTTGGTATCAGTGTAAAGGATTCATACATGAGGGAGGATAGGGTTGATGTTTTGAAATTTGGCAGCAAGATATTACTATTTTTTTTACTGATAATTACAATTTTTTTGTAAAGCTTGCCTATGTAGCTGTATGACAAATAATTGCAACACTACGAAAGATTGTAAAACTGTAATTTATTTTGTGAAGTAAATTGTAATGTGAAATTTGTAAATTAAAGAAAAGCTAATTTCTACTTGATATTTACTTTTCTATCAATTTCAAGTATATTAACCTTTTTTCGTAAAACTATACTTTTTATTTAAAGTTACAAATGTTCAATCTAGTGTGAATTGACCAAAGTAATAGACATTTTGTTCAACATGGATGCGTAATAGATTATTATGAAAACAGATACTATTTTCATGAAAAATGATTTTGACTAAACATTGTGTTCATATCCTCGAGAGATGTTCAAACTCATAAGAGATAAATACCTCCGACTGAATGTATTCAATGTTGGAAGACAAAAAAGGACTTTACATCATTTTATGAAAATCTTGCTCAAAAAAGAAAACCTTGAATATAAGATCACATAAAATCAAATGATATTCCATAGAGATTTCCCAAAATTACAACCCGTGAAATCCTAAAACCCAAAAAAGAATTTTCGGATGGAATATTCCGTGCTTTCAAACAATAAGACACTTGGTAATTTACGTGAAAATGGAAAAATTTAGAAAAATAAACATAAGTTTGATGGGGGTTGATTCTATCTACAGCAACAATAAATTGAAAGTGTACTCTTTCCATCCGTCATATAAGAGTACGGTTTCGAAGTACCTTACTTCATCAAGCCAGAATTTTTTTTTCTTGGTTTTGGATGGGTTTCTTTATAATTATGTTCAGATGGAGTTTTGTGTTTATAAAAAAGGAATTTCATAATGGTTGTACTACAGAGGGAAAGTAAGGGACCAGTTTAGCATTACAGCTAAATCTTAAATAGGACCCCAACGACACCTCAAAAGTAAATTTCTTCTTTCAAAAATGATACATTTCCAAGTTTGTTTAAAAGCAGTCAGAATTTAAATCGGAAGAAAATTAAGGATACATTCTTGGGCCTTCATTGTAGAAACTAATTTCAACTTAACAGTTGAAGGAAAATATCAGTCAAAAATGAATAGCAATATTTTACAATACTTCATATTAAAGAGGAAAATATGTCTTTTACAAGCATCTGCCAAATTTTTTAAAAAACCCCATGATGACCAGATCTGATTGGCTTGTATGTTTGAACAGGGAAAAAGAGAAAAGGAGAAAGAGTGATAACAATAGAAGCCAGGATCAGCTAAGTGTAAACAGGGTAAGGAAACACATACTTTAGCAATGGCTATATTTCTGCTACTTAGCACTGTTGAAGTTTTACAATGAATGAGGAAAAACAACCCATAAATTGTTGAAGATCAGTTTTGCCATTCATAAAAATGGATGATGAGAATCCAGATATAAATAATCAAATTTTTTTGGTGTAAAGAGCCGAAGATATGCTACATCGAGGTCACTAGAGGTCATTCTCTAACCTAAGTGGGAAGTTGATTTTTATTGATTCTACTTGCCAAAGGTCAACCAGGCTTGCAGCCTTAGTGGAGAAAAGGCACTAACAAGAGGCTCCAATATTAGTATATATAGAAATCTGTAAGACCAATAAATTGAGATATTGAAATAAAGGGAAATATTGATCTAAGATGGAGAAAGTATTATAGAGAAAGAAAATTCTTCAGTTAAATTCTTAGATATGCACAACAAAATTTTTTTTTTTATAAATCTCAACATCAAAATTTTAGTACAATGATGGTTATTAAGCTATTTTGGCATAAAATCTAGCTCTTTTTTTCCTCCCTCCGGTTCACCTGTCCCCATTCCCAAATCATTCCTGCACCCACCCCCGACTGGCACGCATGCCAAACCCACCTTTCTCTCTTTCATAGTTCCTTCACCTATCTACCTCACTGAAAAAATATTTTGTTCTATTTACATTTTTAATCTTAGAGTATTGTGTTCTTGTAATAGAGCAGCATTCTCAGAGATATGTCATTTTATTTATTGTAATTTTGATTTCAGTTAAGTTTTAAGAAATCTTGTGCGGCTTTGACGCAATCAAAATTGAAAAAGGATACATTATATTTAGCCTGGTAATGCCAGGATCTGAATTTATATTCATGTCATTCCAGCCCCAATGGCCATATATAAAAACTCAATTCCTTCTTAATTATATCACCACAAGTATAGGACTCGGAATGTGAAAACTTAGGAGTAGAGTTGTTTTTGTATAGAACACAAGTATTTAAAACACCCACAATGACTATATGTTGATGGAATGTAAACCAAGGTCAATATTGAAGAAGTTGAACTTGATGGTTCAATGAAATGGAAAATAATTGTATTCATATCAAAAATGAAACAAAGGTTATCAAAATATTTTCTAGCGAGACTTACATGAAAGTATGCAGATCAGTTTATATGGTAGGTTTTTTGGTTTTCTATCAATGTTGATATGGCTGAGAACAGCAATAAAATCAGGTCAATGCTGAGTTCTTATGCTTATCAGTGAGAGTAGGAGGAATTATTTTTCAAGGGTTAGTCATTTGTATTACAAGTTATCAACAGTATTGATATCTGGGCATTCAATTATACATTCATAATTGAAACAAAATAAAAAGTTTGATTAGTTTGAATCTTTCAAAATGAATTTCAATGGCAATATGTAATAATAAATTTTTTTTTAATCAATTAGCTCGATATTTTCCTTAAAACTTGATTCCTCAAAAGATATAGATACTCACTGCTCCATAATTTTTTAAAATTCTTATCAACAAAGCTTATATATTCTAGGAAAACTGCTAGCAGATGCATTTCTTCATATTCTGTTGCAACTGATGAGATTTTTTTCAGATAATAGCTCCTAGAATTTATGAACATGGATTCAAGTATGCAAGTTCAGTATTTAAGAAGAGGTATCTCATCCTGGCCACTCTGAACAGAAAATCTGCACAGAACTGAATAATTTGTAGTAATTCAATGATAAACAGGTATCTAAAGAAGTATTTGTATCTTTTGAGGTATGCAGGCTACATAGATTGGATATTGTGGTGCAAGTGACATCTTCAATATAATCTTGTATTTTATTTACTGTTAATGAGTCAATTTAGTAAAAATGAAAACAAAAAATGATTAGGGTTCTAAGAAGAATAATCCTAGGGCTAACATGTCTATGTATCTTTTGAGGGACGTATAAAAGAAAAAACAAAAACAAAAAAACAACAAAACAAAGAAAACTACACTTCAGCTATTACTAAAAGTCTGATTTCTTGATTTACAACATTTAAACCCTGTGGGAAGAAATGTTACTAAGGAGGAGCATATGATAGAATAGGTTTCATGCAAATTTTGTGCATTTAGGATACCTATTCCTCTACCAAATGTTTTAAATTAAGTTTTTAAATTTTTTTTTTTACAATCATTGAAGTTCTGTGAATAAATTATAAATGCAAAGATCATTTAAAAAGAAAGAAAAAAAAAAAAAAAAGACCAGGCATAATTATAACAAGAATATCTAATGGAAATTGAGAAAATCTCAAGCTTTAGAGAGCTCCTAATGAAAGAATAAATATGCCAGTATGCTTCTCACATCATGACATATTTTGTGCTTATTAATCAAATTAGAAAATGTTTATCATCCAACATACAAATTTTACAATGTAGGAGTGGTAGTTATAATACCAGCAGCCAGCAAACAAACATACAGAGCCTATTTTGTGTTCGTATCTTCACATTACCCACTTCTGTTTGTTAGACAGACACATTGCAGATGATGATATAGATTAAATGATTTTCTAGCCTATTGATACATGATCCAAGTCTTTGACTTTCAGAAACAAAATTAGATGAATATCTTTAAAGAAATATCCAATACCTAAAAATCTAAGAAAAAAAAAAAAAAATAACAGAAAATTACGTGGAGTATTTTCAATTTACTTGTTTGGTATGATAAGGTTTTCAGGGTACATTGAACTTATACTTTTTTTTAATGCTTACCAAAATGAAGCTTCTGCAAAATTTAGTTATTTTAAAATATCTTTCATTATAAAGTTTTATAATAACAGAGTTGAATCGAAATTCATTTTTAACTATATCTTCAGAAAAATATTTGAAGACTCAGAGTTTAAATATTCATGGTATCTTATGCAGGTTACATAATGTGTTCAAACAGACATTTTTGTAAGCTAATATTTTCACCATGCACAACTGGCACAATTTACTAAAAATCATGATTTCAAGACTGAATCTGGAAAAGAGAAATCTAAGACTAATGTATAAACAGTTTGTAGCTCAAAGAGAAAAACCATAAGAAATGAAATTCCAAATTTCACTGAATATTTCAAAGATACATAATTTAATAAAAGAGTAAATTTACTTACCTGATGATTCATGATCTTTCCATAAGTTTCTACTAAGGATTCTGCATAGAATGGAGTTTCACCATATAGCATTTCATACATACACACACCTAATGACCACCAATCACATTCTGGCCCATAACGACCATGTCCATCCTCCATTGCCTGAAAAAAAAGAAAACAACAAAAAACATTGAACAATAATTCTAAGCTTAAAAGAAAGCATATTCAATAGCCAATAAATAGGAAAATTATACAATTTATCAAAAAACAAAAAACAGATGTAAATAAATAGACTTGCCATCATAGTCAATAATTGAACAATCAAAGTGTCAAAATTTGAAGTCATGTAAAAAAAATTCCATTGAAGAATAAAAATGGTCAGAATAAATTCTATCTAAATAGAGTAAAAAAACACAGAAATCTGGAAAATGTAAAGGTTATTAATAAACCTGTAAAAGAAAGAAAGAAAAAAAAAACTTTTTACAAAAATAAAAATATTTTTAGAGGTCTAGTGGAGTATTGATGCCAATTTAAGTCTGTAGAAGAGACGGTATGGCCAAGAGTACTGAAACAAATCAACACGTACACATACGATAAAGGATAGAAGCCTTTGCAACTTTTGGTGGCTCCAGTAGGTCAAATAATAGCTCAATTAGACTAAATCAAAATTACCCCATGAGTATTTTGGAACATAAAAATACACATGAAAGGATAAAAAAAATTCTTTGGTTGTAAGAAAGAAAAAGTAGTATGGCCAAGAGTACTGAAACAAATCAACACGTACACATACGATAAAGGATAGAAGCCTTTGCAACTTTTGGTGGCTCCAGTAGGTCAAATAATAGCTCAATTAGACTAAATCAAAATTACCCCATGAGTATTTTGGAACATAAAAATACACATGAAAGGATAAAAAAAATTCTTTGGTTGTAAGAAAGAAAAAGTAGTATCAAATAGATATTAAGCTGAGTTTCAATTCATTATAATTGAGACATGACATTGTTAATTGATATTTTCTCCTCAAAATAAAACTTTTCCAACAGAAAGTAAAAAAGGCAACAAAACTTGCCAACATATCAGTGATAAGAAACCCATTTATAAACATTTAGAACTGAAATTAGCAAAGAACTGAAAAAATCTTTTCAATGATTATTTTATAATCAAAGAATTGAGAAAGGAAAATTGAATGTGCAAAAATAGGAAAAGTAAAGTTAGTGGTAATGGCTTTGATAAATATGCTGGTCAATGTTCCTTCCTCTTAAATGCCACTACGAACAAGATTAAAGCTTTTTTTTTTCTTTTTAAAGTAGCATTGGTAATGTGGCTGGCACAGAATATTTTATCTATTTCTCTACAGAATGGTGATGAGGGAGAAAGGGGGGGGGTATCACTAAGATAAGCAGTATGATTTCTCAATACTTCAAGTTCAAATGAAGTTTATACATGGAATCCTGATACCAAGCCAGGATATTTATAGTTTACATCATCAAGGATCACATTAATGACATTAGCTTCTGAGGTCATTCAGACTCATGAGATAATTTATGGTCATTTTAAAACAATTTTCCAAATTTTGGGCCATAATTCAGCATCTTTGAAACTGAAATCGAGCATATTACAAATACATAGTACAAATCAGATATGCAATATAATAATATAATATAATTCGATGTCTGATATGTGATGGATTTATTTTATAAAGTGTGCGATACATTCAACTTCAAGGGTTAAGTTCATTTAAAGTAGAGCTGGGAATAAAGTAGGACATGGATTCACTACACAAGCATGTTCATCTTTCAGACCTGTTTAGGCCGATTCAGGCAAATTATTATGTAGGTTTTAGATTCCTGTTTAGGGAATTTAGGGAAATTTTAATGGGTGTTACTACGGTGGGAGGAGTTTTTCCTTTTGTTCCTTTGGTTTGTTAAATTTGTAGTTGGTAAATTATTGCTGGTGGTTATAAATTACATGTCAGGGTTATGGTATCGGTGAAGGAATTATCTGTAAGAGGATGCTGATGCAGTACGCACTATGGGAATGTCTTATTTTTACTCAGGAATCATTAGAATTATCTACTTTGTTGGGGTCCTTTATTGCCATGGAAGGTTGCACGATTCTTAATTACCTTGGACAGGGGGAAGTAGACAATGTTGATTAGGTGGTTCTTTGAGATGGCTTTGTGGATAAAGTATCAATATTACTTTTAGTGTACATATGTGAGGGTTATTGAGTTATGAAGGTGCTTCAAAACACAAGGATAGGACTAATATATAATAATGAAGGTATTGATAGAAATTATTCAGGATTATGAAGAAAAAGATCTTGTCATATATATATGTTGAATAGGGGAAAATAAAGAGTTGAGTCAAGTGAAAAAAAATATGAGAAAAACTGACAATTAGGAATGAAATGTTATGTGTTCTCAGTGACACATGACATTTTACACAACACTCAAATTAAGTATCATGAACATCCAATACAGTAGGCAAAGTAGTGTGAATAGGCTGGATGACTTAGGAAACATACAAATTGAATTTTTTTTTGATAAGAAAGATTCATTCTTACCCGAAGAATTTCAGGAGATATGTAGTCAGGAGTACCTACTGCAACAGATGATTGAACCTAAGAAAAAAAAAAAAATTTTTTAAATTAATATTTAGA
>CAUOPZ010000137.1:0-34531 GCA_963457665.1 Thysanoteuthis rhombus | reverse complement strand
TAGTTTGACGTGCTGATTGCAACGGTACCATTGGATCGGGTGGATTTGATGTATTTTTCGACTCAGCCCAATTTGATGGAAAAAGCCGCTATTGGTCGAGAAGGCACTTCCATAAGGGAGCCATCAAAAATGGTCTTTTGAATGTCATTTTTACCTATCGATTTTATGGCTTTTTCTGGCGTAGTTTGACGTGCTGATTGCAACGGTACCATTGGATCGGGTGGATTTGATGTATTTTTCGACTCAGCCCAATTTGATGGAAAAAGCCGCTATTGGTCGAGAAGGCACTTCCATAAGGGAGCCATCAAAAATGGTCTTTTGAATGTCATTTTTACCTATCGATTTTATGGCTTTTTCTGGCGTAGTTTGACGTGCTGATTGCAACGGTACCATTGGATCGGGTGGATTTGATGTATTTTTCGACTCAGCCCAATTTGATGGAAAAAGCCGCTATTGGTCGAGAAGGCACTTCCATAAGGGAGCCATCAAAAATGGTCTTTTGAATGTCATTTTTACCTATCGATTTTATGGCTTTTTCTGGCGTAGTTTGACGTGCTGATTGCAACGGTACCATTGGATCGGGTGGATTTGATGTATTTTTCGACTCAGCCCAATTTGATGGAAAAAGCCGCTATTGGTCGAGAAGGCACTTCCATAAGGGAGCCATCAAAAATGGTCTTTTGAATGTCATTTTTACCTATCGATTTTATGGCTTTTTCTGGCGTAGTTTGACGTGCTGATTGCAACGGTACCATTGGATCGGGTGGATTTGATGTATTTTTCGACTCAGCCCAATTTGATGGAAAAAGCCGCTATTGGTCGAGAAGGCACTTCCATAAGGGAGCCATCAAAAATGGTCTTTTGAATGTCATTTTTACCTATCGATTTTATGGCTTTTTCTGGCGTAGTTTGACGTGCTGATTGCAACGGTACCATTGGATCGGGTGGATTTGATGTATTTTTCGACTCAGCCCAATTTGATGGAAAAAGCCGCTATTGGTCGAGAAGGCACTTCCATAAGGGAGCCATCAAAAATGGTCTTTTGAATGTCATTTTTACCTATCGATTTTATGGCTTTTTCTGGCGTAGTTTGACGTGCTGATTGCAACGGTACCATTGGATCGGGTGGATTTGATGTATTTTTCGACTCAGCCCAATTTGATGGAAAAAGCCGCTATTGGTCGAGAAGGCACTTCCATAAGGGAGCCATCAAAAATGGTCTTTTGAATGTCATTTTTACCTATCGATTTTATGGCTTTTTCTGGCGTAGTTTGACGTGCTGATTGCAACGGTACCATTGGATCGGGTGGATTTGATGTATTTTTCGACTCAGCCCAATTTGATGGAAAAAGCCGCTATTGGTCGAGAAGGCACTTCCATAAGGGAGCCATCAAAAATGGTCTTTTGAATGTCATTTTTACCTATCGATTTTATGGCTTTTTCTGGCGTAGTTTGACGTGCTGATTGCAACGGTACCATTGGATCGGGTGGATTTGATGTATTTTTCGACTCAGCCCAATTTGATGGAAAAAGCCGCTATTGGTCGAGAAGGCACTTCCATAAGGGAGCCATCAAAATGGTCTTTTGAATGTCATTTTTACCTATCGATTTTATGGCTTTTTCTGGCGTAGTTTGACGTGCTGATTGCAACGGTACCATTGGATCGGGTGGATTTGATGTATTTTTCGACTCAGCCCAATTTGATGGAAAAAGCCGCTATTGGTCGAGAAGGCACTTCCATAAGGGAGCCATCAAAAATGGTCTTTTGAATGTCATTTTTACCTATCGATTTTATGGCTTTTTCTGGCGTAGTTTGACGTGCTGATTGCAACGGTACCATTGGATCGGGTGGATTTGATGTAGTTTTCGACTCAGCCCAATTTGATGGAAAAAGCCGCTATTGGTCGAGAAGGCACTTCCATAAGGGAGCCATCAAAAATGGTCTTTTGAATGTCATTTTTACCTATCGATTTTATGGCTTTTTCTGGCGTAGTTTGACGTGCTGATTGCAACGGTACCATTGGATCGGGTGGATTTGATGTAGTTTTCGACTCAGCCCAATTTGATGGAAAAAGCCGCTATTGGTCGAGAAGGCACTTCCATAAGGGAGCCATCAAAAATGGTCTTTTGAATGTCATTTTTACCTATCGATTTTATGGCTTTTTCTGGCGTAGTTTGACGTGCTGATTGCAACGGTACCATTGGATCGGGTGGATTTGATGTATTTTTCGACTCAGCCCAATTTGATGGAAAAAGCCGCTATGGGTCGAGAAGGCACTTCCATCAGGGAGCCATCAAAAATGGTCTTTTGAATGTCATTTTTACCTATCGATTTTATGGCTTTTTCTGGCGTAGTTTGACGTGCTGATTGCAATGGTACCATTGGATCGGGTGGATTTGATGTAGTTTTCGACTCAGCCCAATTTGATGGAAAAGCCGCTATTGGTCGAGAAGGCACTTCCATAAGGGAGCCATCAAAAATGGTCTTTCGAATGTCATTTTTACCTATCGATTTTATGGCTTTTTCTGGCGTAGTTTGACGTGCTGATTGCAACGGTACCATTGGATCGGGTGGATTTGATGTAGTTTTCGACTCAGCCCAATTTGATGGAAAAAGCCGCTATTGGTCGAGAAGGCACTTCCATAAGGGAGCCATCAAAAATGGTCTTTCGAATGTCATTTTTACCTATCGATTTTATGGCTTTTTCTGGCGTAGTTTGACGTGCTGATTGCAAACGGTACCATTGGATCGGGTGGATTTGATGTATTTTTCGACTCAGCCCAATTTGATGGAAAAAGCCGCTATTGGTCGAGAAGGCACTTCCATAAGGGAGCCATCAAAAATGGTCTTTTGAATGTCATTTTTACCTATCAATTTTATGGCTTTTTCTGGCGTAGTTTGACGTGCTGATTGCAACGGTACCATTGGATCGGGTGGATTTGATGTATTTTTCGACTCAGCCCAATTTGATGGAAAAAGCCGCTATTGGTCGAGAAGGCACTTCCATAAGGGAGCCATCAAAAATGGTCTTTTGAATGTCATTTTTACCTATCGATTTTATGGCTTTTTCTGGCGTAGTTTGACGTGCTGATTGCAACGGTACCATTGGATCGGGTGGATTTGATGTATTTTTCGACTCAGCCCAATTTGATGGAAAAAGCCGCTATTGGTCGAGAAGGCACTTCCATAAGGGAGCCATCGAAAATGGTCTTTTGAATGTCATTTTTACCTATCGATTTTATGGCTTTTTCTGGCGTAGTTTGACGTGCTGATTGCAACGGTACCATTGGATCGGGTGGATTTGATGTATTTTTCGACTCAGCCCAATTTGATGGAAAAAGCCGCTATTGGTCGAGAAGGCACTTCCATAAGGGAGCCATCAAAAATGGTCTTTTGAATGTCATTTTTACCTATCGATTTTATGGCTTTTTCTGGCGTAGTTTGACGTGCTGATTGCAACGGTACCATTGGATCGGGTGGATTTGATGTAGTTTTCGACTCAGCCCAATTTGATGGAAAAAGCCGCTATTGGTCGAGAAGGCACTTCCATAAGGGAGCCATCAAAAATGGTCTTTTGAATGTCATTTTTACCTATCGATTTTATGGCTTTTTCTGGCGTAGTTTGACGTGCTGATTGCAACGGTACCATTGGATCGGGTGGATTTGATGTATTTTTCGACTCAGCCCAATTTGATGGAAAAAGCCGCTATTGGTCGAGAAGGCACTTCCATAAGGGAGCCATCAAAAATGGTCTTTTGAATGTCATTTTTACCTATCGATTTTATGGCTTTTTCTGGCGTAGTTTGACGTGCTGATTGCAACGGTACCATTGGATCGGGTGGATTTGATGTATTTTTCGACTCAGCCCAATTTGATGGAAAAAGCCGCTATGGGTCGAGAAGGCACTTCCATCAGGGAGCCATCAAAAATGGTCTTTTGAATGTCATTTTTACCTATCGATTTTAAGGCTTTTTCTGGCGTAGTTTGACGTGCTGATTGCAATGGTACCATTGGATCGGGTGGATTTGATGTAGTTTTCGACTCAGCCCAATTTGATGGAAAAAGCCGCTATTGGTCGAGAAGGCACTTCCATAAGGGAGCCATCAAAAATGGTCTTTCGAATGTCATTTTTACCTATCGATTTTATGGCTCTTTCTGGCGTAGTTTGACGTGCTGATTGCAACGGTACCATTGGATCGGGTGGATTTGATGTAGTTTTCGACTCAGCCCAATTTGATGGAAAAAGCCGCTATTGGTCGAGAAGGCACTTCCATAAGGGAGCCATCAAAAATGGTCTTTTGAATGTCATTTTTACCTATCGATTTTATGGCTTTTTCTGGCGTAGTTTGACGTGCTGATTGCAACGGTACCATTGGATCGGGTGGATTTGATGTAGTTTTCGACTCAGCCCAATTTGATGGAAAAAGCCGCTATTGGTCGAGAAGGAACTTCCATAAGGGAGCCATCAAAAATGGTCTTTTGAATGTCATTTTTACCTATCGATTTTATGGCTTTTTCTGGCGTAGTTTGACGTGCTGATTGCAACGGTACCATTGGATCGGGTGGATTTGATGTAGTTTTCGACTCAGTCCAATTTGATGGAAAAAGCCGCTATTGGTCGAGAAGGCACTTCCATAAGGGAGCCATCAAAAATGGTCTTTTGAATGTCATTTTTACCTATCGATTTTATGGCTTTTTCTGGCGTAGTTTGACGTGCTGATTGCAACGGTACCATTGGATCGGGTGGATTTGATGTATTTTTCGACTCAGCCCAATTTGATGGAAAAAGCCGCTATTGGTCGAGAAGGCACTTCCATAAGGGAGCCATCAAAAATGGTCTTTTGAATGTCATTTTTACCTATCGATTTTATGGCTTTTTCTGGCGTAGTTTGACGTGCTGATTGCAACGGTACCATTGGATCGGGTGGATTTGATGTATTTTTCGACTCAGCCCAATTTGATGGAAAAAGCCGCTATTGGTCGAGAAGGCACTTCCATAAGGGAGCCATCAAAAATGGTCTTTTGAATGTCATTTTTACCTACCGATTTTATGGCTTTTTCTGGCGTAGTTTGACGTGCTGATTGCAACGGTACCATTGGATCGGGTGGATTTGATGTATTTTTCGACTCAGCCCAATTTGATGGAAAAAGCCGCTATTGGTCGAGAAGGCACTTCCATAAGGGAGCCATCAAAAATGGTCTTTTGAATGTCATTTTTACCTATCGATTTTATGGCTTTTTCTGGCGTAGTTTGACGTGCTGATTGCAACGGTACCATTGGATCGGGTGGATTTGATGTATTTTTCGACTCAGCCCAATTTGATGGAAAAAGCCGCTATGGGTCGAGAAGGCACTTCCATCAGGGAGCCATCAAAAATGGTCTTTTGAATGTCATTTTTACCTATCGATTTTAAGGCTTTTTCTGGCGTAGTTTGACGTGCTGATTGCAACGGTACCATTGGATCGGGTGGATTTGATGTAGTTTTCGACTCAGCCCAATTTGATGGAAAAAGCCGCTATTGGTCGAGAAGGAACTTCCATAAGGGAGCCATCAAAAATGGTCTTTTGAATGTCATTTTTACCTATCGATTTTATGGCTTTTTCTGGCGTAGTTTGACGTGCTGATTGCAACGGTACCATTGGATCGGGTGGATTTGATGTAGTTTTCGACTCAGTCCAATTTGATGGAAAAAGCCGCTATTGGTCGAGAAGGCACTTCCATAAGGGAGCCATCAAAAATGGTCTTTTGAATGTCATTTTTACCTATCGATTTTATGGCTTTTTCTGGCGTAGTTTGACGTGCTGATTGCAACTGTACCATTGGATCGGGTGGATTTGATGTATTTTTCGACTCAGCCCAATTTGATGGAAAAAGCCGCTATTGGTCGAGAAGGCACTTCCATAAGGGAGCCATCAAAAATGGTCTTTTGAATGTCATTTTTACCTATCGATTTTATGGCTTTTTCTGGCGTAGTTTGACGTGCTGATTGCAACGGTACCATTGGATCGGGTGGATTTGATGTATTTTTCGACTCAGCCCAATTTGATGGAAAAAGCCGCTATTGGTCGAGAAGGCACTTCCATAAGGGAGCCATCAAAAATGGTCTTTTGAATGTCATTTTTACCTACCGATTTTATGGCTTTTTCTGGCGTAGTTTGACGTGCTGATTGCAACGGTACCATTGGATCGGGTGGATTTGATGTATTTTTCGACTCAGCCAAATTTGATGGAAAAAGCCGCTATTGGTCGAGAAGGCACTTCCATAAGGGAGCCATCAAAAATGGTCTTTTGAATGTCATTTTTACCTATCGATTTTATGGCTTTTTCTGGCGTAGTTTGACGTGCTGATTGCAACGGTACCATTGGATCGGGTGGATTTGATGTATTTTTCGACTCAGCCCAATTTGATGGAAAAAGCCGCTATGGGTCGAGAAGGCACTTCCATCAGGGAGCCATCAAAAATGGTCTTTTGAATGTCATTTTTACCTATCGATTTTAAGGCTTTTTCTGGCGTAGTTTACGTGCTGATTGCAACGGTACCATTGGATCGGGTGGATTTGATGTATTTTTCGACTCAGCCCAATTTGATGGAAAAAGCCGCTATTGGTCGAGAAGGCACTTCCATAAGGGAGCCATCAAAAATGGTCTTTCGAATGTCATTTTTACCTATCGATTTTATGGCTTTTTCTGGCGTAGTTTGACGTGCTGATTGCAAATGTACCATTGGATCGGGTGGATTTGATGTATTTTTCGACTCAGCCCAATTTGATGGAAAAAGCCGCTATTGGTCGAGAAGGCACTTCCATAAGGGAGCCATCAAAAATGGTCTTTTGAATGTCATTTTTACCTATCGATTTTATGGCTTTTTCTGGCGTAGTTTGACGTGCTGATTGCAACGGTACCATTGGATCGGGTGGATTTGATGTATTTTTCGACTCAGCCCAATTTGATGGAAAAAGCCGCTATTGGTCGAGAAGGCACTTCCATAAGGGAGCCATCAAAAATGGTCTTTTGAATGTCATTTTTACCTATCGATTTTATGGCTTTTTCTGGCGTAGTTTGACGTGCTGATTGCAACGGTACCATTGGATCGGGTGGATTTGATGTATTTTTCGACTCAGCCCAATTTGATGGAAAAAGCCGCTATTGGTCGAGAAGGCACTTCCATAAGGGAGCCATCAAAAATGGTCTTTTGAATGTCATTTTTACCTATCGATTTTATGGCTTTTTCTGGCGTAGTTTGACGTGCTGATTGCAACGGTACCATTGGATCGGGTGGATTTGATGTATTTTTCGACTCAGCCCAATTTGATGGAAAAAGCCGCTATTGGTCGAGAAGGCACTTCCATAAGGGAGCCATCAAAAATGGTCTTTTGAATGTCATTTTTACCTATCGATTTTATGGCTTTTTCTGGCGTAGTTTGACGTGCTGATTGCAACGGTACCATTGGATCGGATGGATTTGATGTATTTTTCGACTCAGCCCAATTTGATGGAAAAAGCCGCTATTGGTCGAGAAGGCACTTCCATAAGGGAGCCATCAAAAATGGTCTTTTGAATGTCATTTTTACCTATCGATTTTATGGCTTTTTCTGGCGTAGTTTGACGTGCTGATTGCAACGGTACCATTGGATCGGGTGGATTTGATGTATTTTTCGACTCAGCCCAATTTGATGGAAAAAGCCGCTATTGGTCGAGAAGGCACTTCCATAAGGGAGCCATCAAAAATGGTCTTTTGAATGTCATTTTTACCTATCGATTTTATGGCTTTTTCTGGCGTAGTTTGACGTGCTGATTGCAACGGTACCATTGGATCGGGTGGATTTGATGTATTTTTCGACTCAGCCCAATTTGATGGAAAAAGCCGCTATTGGTCGAGAAGGCACTTCCATAAGGGAGCCATCAAAAATGGTCTTTTGAATGTCATTTTTACCTATCGATTTTATGGCTTTTTCTGGCGTAGTTTGACGTGCTGATTGCAACGGTACCATTGGATCGGGTGGATTTGATGTAGTTTTCGACTCAGCCCAATTTGATGGAAAAAGCCGCTATTGGTCGAGAAGGCACTTCCATAAGGGAGCCATCAAAAATGGTCTTTTGAATGTCATTTTTACCTATCGATTTTATGGCTTTTTCTGGCGTAGTTTGACGTGCTGATTGCAACGGTACCATTGGATCGGATGGATTTGATGTATTTTTCGACTCAGCCCAATTTGATGGAAAAAGCCGCTATTGTCGAGAAGGCACTTCCATAAGGGAGCCATCAAAAATGGTCTTTTGAATGTCATTTTTACCTATCGATTTTATGGCTTTTTCTGGCGTAGTTTGACGTGCTGATTGCAACGGTACCATTGGATCGGGTGGATTTGATGTATTTTTCGACTCAGCCCAATTTGATGGAAAAAGCCGCTATTGGTCGAGAAGGCACTTCCATAAGGGAGCCATCAAAAATGGTCTTTTGAATGTCATTTTTACCTATCGATTTTATGGCTTTTTCTGGCGTAGTTTGACGTGCTGATTGCAACGGTACCATTGGATCGGGTGGATTTGATGTATTTTTCGACTCAGCCCAATTTGATGGAAAAAGCCGCTATTGGTCGAGAAGGCACTTCCATAAGGGAGCCATCAAAAATGGTCTTTTGAATGTCATTTTTACCTATCGATTTCATGGCTTTTTCTGGCGTAGTTTGACGTGCTGATTGCAACGGTACCATTGGATCGGGTGGATTTGATGTATTTTTCGACTCAGCCCAATTTGATGGAAAAAGCCGCTATTGGTCGAGAAGGCACTTCCATAAGGGAGCCATCAAAAATGGTCTTTTGAATGTCATTTTTACCTATCGATTTTATGGCTTTTTCTGGCGTAGTTTGACGTGCTGATTGCAACGGTACCATTGGATCGGGTGGATTTGATGTAGTTTCCGACTCAGCCCAATTTGATGGAAAAAGCCGCTATTGGTCGAGAAGGCACTTCCATAAGGGAGCCATCAAAAATGGTCTTTTGAATGTCATTTTTACCTATCGATTTTATGGCTTTTTATGGCGTAGTTTGACGTGCTGATTGCAACGGTACCATTGGATCGAGTGGATTTGATGTAGTTTTCGACTCAGCCCAATTTGATGGAAAAAGCCGCTATTGGTCGAGAAGGCACTTCCATAAGGGAGCCATCAAAAATGGTCTTTTGAATGTCATTTTTACCTATCGATTTTATGGCTTTTTCTGGCGTAGTTTGACGTGCTGATTGCAACGGTACCATTGGATCGGGTGGATTTGATGTAGTTTTCGACTCAGCCCAATTTGATGGAAAAAGCCGCTATTGGTCGAGAAGGCACTTCCATAGGGGAGCCATCAAAAATGGTCTTTCGAATGTCATTTTTACCTATCGATTTTATGGCTTTTTCTGGCGTAGTTTGACGTGCTGATTGCAACGGTACCATTGGATCGGGTGGATTTGATGTATTTTTCGACTCAGCCCAATTTGATGGAAAAAGCCGCTATTGGTCGAGAAGGCACTTCCATAAGGGAGCCATCAAAAATGGTCTTTTGAATGTCATTTTTACCTATCGATTTTATGGCTTTTTCTGGCGTAGTTTGACGGGCTGATTGCAACGGTACCATTGGAATGGGTGGATTTGATGTATTTTTCGACTCAGCCCAATTTGATGGAAAAAGCCGCTATTGGTCGAGAAGGCACTTCCATAAGGGAGCCATCAAAAATGGTCCTTTGAATGTCATTTTTACCTATCGATTTTATGGCTTTTTCTGGCGTAGTTTGACGTGCTGATTGCAACGGTACCATTGGATCGGGTGGATTTGATGTATTTTTCGACTCAGCCCAATTTGATGGAAAAAGCCGCTATTGGTCGAGAAGGCACTTCCATAAGGGAGCCATCAAAAATGGTCTTTTGAATGTCATTTTTACCTATCGATTTTATGGCTTTTTCTGGCGTAGTTTGACGTGCTGATTGCAACGGTACCATTGGATCGGGTGGATTTGATGTATTTTTCGACTCAGCCCAATTTGATGGAAAAAGCCGCTATTGGTCGAGAAGGCACTTCCATAAGGGAGCCATCAAAAATGGTCTTTTGAATGTCATTTTTACCTATCGATTTTATGGCTTTTTCTGGCGTAGTTTGACGTGCTGATTGCAACGGTACCATTGGATCGGGTGGATTTGATGTATTTTTCGACTCAGCCCAATTTGATGGAAAAAGCCGCTATTGGTCGAGAAGGCACTTCCATAAGGGAGCCATCAAAAATGGTCTTTTGAATGTCATTTTTACCTATCGATTTTATGGCTTTTTCTGGCGTAGTTTGACGTGCTGATTGCAACGGTACCATTGGAATGGGTGGATTTGATGTATTTTTCGACACAGCCCAATTTGATGGAAAAAGCCGCTATTGGTCGAGAAGGCACTTCCATAAGGGAGCCATCAAAAATGGTCTTTTGAATGTCATTTTTACCTATCGATTTTATGGCTTTTTCTGGCGTAGTTTGACGTGCTGATTGCAACGGTACCATTGGATCGGGTGGATTTGATGTAGTTTTCGACTCAGCCCAATTTGATGGAAAAAGCCGCTATTGGTCGAGAAGGCACTTCCATAAGGGAGCCATCAAAAATGGTCTTTTGAATGTCATTTTTACCTATCGATTTTATAGCTTTTTCTGGCGTAGTTTGACGTGCTGATTGCAACGGTACCATTGGATCGGGTGGATTTGATGTAGTTTTCGACTCAGCCCAATTTGATAGAAAAAGCAGCTATTGGTCAAGAAGGCACTTCCATAAGGGAGCCATCAAAAATGGTCTTTTGAATGTCATTTTTACCTATCGATTTTATGGCTTTTTCTGGCGTAGTTTGACGTGCTGATTGCAACGGTACCATTGGATCGGGTGGATTTGATGTATTTTTCGACTCAGCCCAATTCGATGGAAAAAGCCGCTATTGGTCGAGAAGGCACTTCCATAAGGGAGCCATCAAAAATGGTCTTTTGAATGTCATTTTTACCTATCGATTTTATGGCTTTTTCTGGCGTAGTTTGACGTGCTGATTGCAACGGTACCATTGGATCGGGTGGATTTGATGTAGTTTTCGACTCAGCCCAATTTGATGGAAAAAGCCGCTATTGGTCGGGAAGGCACTTCCATAAGGGGGCCATCAAAAATGGTCTTTTGAATGTCATTTTTACCTATCGATTTTATGGCTTTTTCTGGCGTAGTTTGACGTGCTGATTGAAACGGTACCATTGGATCGGGTGGATTTGATGTATTTTTCGACTCAGCCCAATTTGATGGAAAAAGCCGCTATTGGTCGAGAAGGCACTTCCATAAGGGAGCCATCAAAAATGGTCCTTTGAATGTCATTTTTACCTATCGATTTTATGGCTTTTTCTGGCGTAGTTTGACGTGCTGATTGCAACGGTACCATTGGATCGGGTGGATTTGATGTATTTTTCGACTCAGCCCAATTTGATGGAAAAAGCCGCTATTGGTCGAGAAGGCACTTCCATAAGGGAGCCATCAAAAATGGTCTTTTGAATGTCATTTTTACCTATCGATTTTATGGCTTTTTCTGGCGTAGTTTGACGTGCTGATTGCAACGGTACCATTGGATCGGGTGGATTTGATGTATTTTTCGACTCAGCCCAATTTGATGGAAAAAGCCGCTATTGGTCGAGAAGGCACTTCCATAAGGGAGCCATCAAAAATGGTCTTTTGAATGTCATTTTTACCTATCGATTTTATGGCTTTTTCTGGCGTAGTTTGACGTGCTGATTGCAACGGTACCATTGGATCGGGTGGATTTGATGTAGTTTTCGACTCAGCCCAATTTGATGGAAAAAGCCGCTATTGGTCGAGAAGGCACTTCCATAAGGGAGCCATCAAAAATGGTCTTTTGAATGTCATTTTTACCTATCGATTTTATGGCTTTTTCTGGCGTAGTTTGACGTGCTGATTGCAACGGTACCATTGGATCGGGTGGATTTGATGTATTTTTCGACTCAGCCCAATTTGATGGAAAAAGCCGCTATTGGTCGAGAAGGCACTTCCATAAGGGAGCCATCAAAAATGGTCTTTTGAATGTCATTTTTACCTATCGATTTTATGGCTTTTTCTGGCGTAGTTTGACGTGCTGATTGCAAGGGTACCATTGGATCGGGTGGATTTGATGTATTTTTTGACTCAGCCCAATTTGATGGAAAAAGCCGCTATTGGTCGAGAAGGCACTTCCATAAGGTAGCCATCAAAAATGGTCCTTTGAATGTCATTTTTACCTATCGATTTTATGGCTTTTTCTGGCGTAGTTTGACGTGCTGATTGCAACGGTACCATTGGATCGGGTGGATTTGATGTATTTTTCGACTCAGCCCAATTTGATGGAAAAAGCCGCTATTGGTCGAGAAGGCACTTCCATAAGGGAGCCATCAAAAATGGTCTTTCGAATGTCATTTTTACCTATCGATTTTATGGCTTTTTCTGGCGTAGTTTGACGTGCTGATTGCAACGGTACCATTGGATCGGGTGGATTTGATGTATATTTCGACTCAGCCCAATTTGATGGAAAAAGCCGCTATTGGTCGAGAAGGCACTTCCATAAGGGAGCCATCAAAAATGGTCTTTTGAATGTCATTTTTACCTATCGATTTTATGGCTTTTTCTGGCGTAGTTTGACGTGCTGATTGCAACGGTACCATTGGATCGGGTGGATTTGATGTATTTTTCGACTCAGCCCAATTTGATGGAAAAAGCCGCTATGGGTCGAGAAGGCACTTCCATCAGGGAGCCATCAAAAATGGTCTTTTGAATGTCATTTTTACCTATCGATTTTAAGGCTTTTTCTGGCGTAGTTTGACGTGCTGATTGCAATGGTACCATTGGATCGGGTGGATTGGATGTAGTTTTCGACTCAGCCCAATTTGATGGAAAAAGCCGCTATTGGTCGAGAAGGCACTTCCATAAGGGAGCCATCAAAAATGGTCTTTCGAATGTCATTTTTACCTATCGATTTTATGGCTTTTTCTGGCGTAGTTTGACGTGCTGATTGCAACGGTACCATTGGATCGGGTGGATTTGATGTATTTTTCGACTCAGCCCAATTTGATGGAAAAAGCCGCTATTGGTCGAGAAGGCACTTCCATAAGGGAGCCATCAAAAATGGTCTTTTGAATGTCATTTTTACCTATCGATTTTATGGCTTTTTCTGGCGTAGTTTGACGTGCTGATTGCAACGGTACCATTGGATCGGGTGGATTTGATGTATTTTTCGACTCAGCCCAATTTGATGGAAAAAGCCGCTATTGGTCGAGAAGGCACTTCCATAAGGGAGCCATCAAAAATGGTCTTTTGAATGTCATTTTTACCTATCGATTTTATGGCTTTTTCTGGCGTAGTTTGACGTGCTGATTGCAACGGTACCATTGGATCGGGTGGATTTGATGTAGTTTTCGACTCAGCCCAATTTGATGGAAAAAGCCGCTATTGGTCGAGAAGGCACTTCCATAAGGGAGCCATCAAAAATGGTCTTTTGGATGTCATTTTTACCTATCGATTTTATGGCTTTTTCTGGCGTAGTTTGACGTGCTGATTGCAACGGTACCATTGGATTGGGTGGATTTGATGTAGTTTTCGACTCAGCCCAATTTGATGGAAAAAGCCGGTATTGGTCAAGAAGGCACTTCCATAAGGGAGCCATCAAAAATGGTCTTTTGAATGTCATTTTTACCTATCGATTTTATGGCTTTTTCTGGCGTAGTTTGACGTGCTGATTGCAACGGTACCATTGGATCGGGTGGATTTGATGTAGTTTTCGACTCAGCCCAATTTGATGGAAAAAGCCGCTATTGGTCAAGAAGGCACTTCCATAAGGGAGCCATCAAAAATGGTCTTTTGAATGTCATTTTTACCTATCGATTTTTTGGCTTTTTCTGGCGTAGTTTGACGTGCTGATTGCAACGGTACCATTGGATCGGGTGGATTTGATGTATTTTTCGACTCAGCCCAATTTGATGGAAAAAGCCGCTATTGGTCGAGAAGGCACTTCCATAAGGGAGCCATCAAAAATGGTCTTTTGAATGTCATTTTTACCTATCGATTTTATGGCTTTTTCTGGCGTAGTTTGACGTGCTGATTGCAACGGTACCATTGGATCGGGTGGATTTGATGTATTTTTCGACTCAGCCCAATTTGATGGAAAAAGCTGCTATTGGTCGAGAAGGCACTTCCATAAGGGAGCCATCAAAAATGGTCTTTTGAATGTCATTTTTACCTATCGATTTTATGGCTTTTTCTGGCGTAGTTTGACGTGCTGATTGCAACGGTACCATTGGATCGGGTGGATTTGATGTATTTTTCGACTCAGCCCAATTTGATGGAAAAAGCCGCTATTGGTCGAGAAGGCACTTCCATAAGGGAGCCATCAAAAATGGTCTTTTGAATGTCATTTTTACCTATCGATTTTATGGCTTTTTCTGGCGTAGTTTGACGTGCTGATTGCAACGGTACCATTGGATCGGGTGGATTTGATGTATTTTTCGACTCAGCCCAATTTGATGGAAAAAGCCGCTATTGGTCGAGAAGGCACTTCCATAAGGGAGCCATCAAAAATGGTCTTTTGAATGTCATTTTTACCTATCGATTTTATGGCTTTTTCTGGCGTAGTTTGACGTGCTGATTGCAACGGTACCATTGGATCGGGTGGATTTGATGTATTTTTCGACTCAGCCCAATTTGATGGAAAAAGCTGCTATTGGTCGAGAAGGCACTTCCATAAGGGAGCCATCAAAAATGGTCTTTTGAATGTCATTTTTACCTATCGATTTTATGGCTTTTTCTGGCGTAGTTTGACGTGCTGATTGCAACGGTACCATTGGATCGGGTGGATTTGATGTATTTTTCGACTCAGCCCAATTTGATGGAAAAAGCCGCTATTGGTCGAGAAGGCACTTCCATAAGGGAGCCATCAAAAATGGTCTTTTGAATGTCATTTTTACCTATCGATTTTATGGCTTTTTCTGGCGTAGTTTGACGTGCTGATTGCAACGGTACCATTGGATCGGGTGGATTTGATGTATTTTTCGACTCAGCCCAATTTGATGGAAAAAGCCGCTATTGGTCGAGAAGGCACTTCCATAAGGGAGCCATCAAAAATGGTCTTTTGAATGTCATTTTTACCTATCGATTTTATGGCTTTTTCTGGCGTAGTTTGACGTGCTGATTGCAACGGTACCATTGGATCGGGTGGATTTGATGTAGTTTTCGACTCAGCCCAATTTGATGGAAAAAGCCGCTATTGGTCAAGAAGGCACTTCCATAAGGGAGCCATCAAAAATGGTCTTTTGAATGTCATTTTTACCTATCGATTTTTTGGCTTTTTCTGGCGTAGTTTGACGTGCTGATTGCAACGGTACCATTGGATCGGGTGGATTTGATGTATTTTTCGACTCAGCCCAATTTGATGGAAAAAGCCGCTATTGGTCGAGAAGGCACTTCCATAAGGGAGCCATCAAAAATGGTCTTTTGAATGTCATTTTTACCTATCGATTTTATGGCTTTTTCTGGCGTAGTTTGACGTGCTGATTGCAACGGTACCATTGGATCGGGTGGATTTGATGTATTTTTCGACTCAGCCCAATTTGATGGAAAAAGCTGCTATTGGTCGAGAAGGCACTTCCATAAGGGAGCCATCAAAAATGGTCTTTTGAATGTCATTTTTACCTATCGATTTTATGGCTTTTTCTGGCGTAGTTTGACGTGCTGATTGCAACGGTACCATTGGATCGGGTGGATTTGATGTATTTTTCGACTCAGCCCAATTTGATGGAAAAAGCCGCTATTGGTCGAGAAGGCACTTCCATAAGGGAGCCATCAAAAATGGTCTTTTGAATGTCATTTTTACCTATCGATTTTATGGCTTTTTCTGGCGTAGTTTGACGTGCTGATTGCAACGGTACCATTGGATCGGGTGGATTTGATGTATTTTTCGACTCAGCCCAATTTGATGGAAAAAGCCGCTATTGGTCGAGAAGGCACTTCCATAAGGGAGCCATCAAAAATGGTCTTTTGAATGTCATTTTTACCTATCGATTTTATGGCTTTTTCTGGCGTAGTTTGACGTGCTGATTGCAACGGTACCATTGGATCGGGTGGATTTGATGTATTTTTTGACTCAGCCCAATTTGATGGAAAAAGCCGCTATTGGTCGAGAAGGCACTTCCATAAGGTAGCCATCAAAAATGGTCCTTTGAATGTCATTTTTACCTATCGATTTTATGGCTTTTTCTGGCGTAGTTTGACGTGCTGATTGCAACGGTACCATTGGATCGGGTGGATTTGATGTATTTTTCGACTCAGCCCAATTTGATGGAAAAAGCTGCTATTGGTCGAGAAGGCACTTCCATAAGGGAGCCATCAAAAATGGTCTTTTGAATGTCATTTTTACTTATCGATTTTATGGCTTTTTCTGGCGTAGTTTGACGTGCTGATTGCAACGGTACCATTGGATCGGGTGGATTTGATGTATTTTTCGACTCAGCCCAATTTGATGGAAAAAGCCGCTATTGGTCGAGAAGGCACTTCCATAAGGGAGCCATCAAAAATGGTCTTTTGAATGTCATTTTTACCTATCGATTTTATGGCTTTTTCTGGCGTAGTTTGACGTGCTGATTGCAACGGTACCATTGGATCGGGTGGATTTGATGTATTTTTCGACTCAGCCCAATTTGATGGAAAAAGCCGCTATTGGTCGAGAAGGCACTTCCATAAGGGAGCCATCAAAAATGGTCTTTTGAATGTCATTTTTACCTATCGATTTTATGGCTTTTTCTGGCGTAGTTTGACGTGCTGATTGCAACGGTACCATTGGATCGGGTGGATTTGATGTATTTTTCGACTCAGCCCAATTTGATGGAAAAAGCCGCTATGGGTCGAGAAGGCACTTCCATCAGGGAGCCATCAAAAATGGTCTTTTGAATGTCATTTTTACCTATCGATTTTAAGGCTTTTTCTGGCGTAGTTTGACGTGCTGATTGCAATGGTACCATTGGATCGGGTGGATTTGATGTATTTTTCGACTCAGCCCAATTTGATGGAAAAAGCCGCTATTGGTCGAGAAGGCACTTCCATAAGGGAGCCATCAAAAATGGTCTTTTGAATGTCATTTTTACCTATCGATTTTATGGCTTTTTCTGGCGTAGTTTGACGTGCTGATTGCAACGGTACCACTGGATCGGGTGGATTTGATGTAGTTTTCGACTCAGCCCAATTTGATGGAAAAAGCCGCTATTGGTCGAGAAGGCACTTCCATAAGGGAGCCATCAAAAATGGTCTTTTGAATGTCATTTTTACCTATCGATTTTATGGCTTTTTCTGGCGTAGTTTGACGTGCTGATTGCAAGGGTACCATTGGATCGGGTGGATTTGATGTATTTTTTGACTCAGCCCAATTTGATGGAAAAAGCCGCTATTGGTCGAGAAGGCACTTCCATAAGGTAGCCATCAAAAATGGTCCTTTGAATGTCATTTTTACCTATCGATTTTATGGCTTTTTCTGGCGTAGTTTGACGTGCTGATTGCAACGGTACCATTGGATCGGGTGGATTTGATGTATTTTTCGACTCAGCCCAATTTGATGGAAAAAGCCGCTATTGGTCGAGAAGGCACTTCCATAAGGGAGCCATCAAAAATGGTCTTTTGAATGTCATTTTTACCTATCGATTTTATGGCTTTTTCTGGCGTAGTTTGACGTGCTGATTGCAACGGTACCATTGGATCGGGTGGATTTGATGTATTTTTCGACTCAGCCCAATTTGATGGAAAAAGCCGCTATTGGTCGAGAAGGCACTTCCATAAGGGAGCCATCAAAAATGGTCTTTTGAATGTCATTTTTACCTATCGATTTTATGGCTTTTTCTGGCGTAGTTTGACGTGCTGATTGCAACGGTACCATTGGATCGGGTGGATTTGATGTATTTTTCGACTCAGCCCAATTTGATGGAAAAAGCCGCTATGGGTCGAGAAGGCACTTCCATCAGGGAGCCATCAAAAATGGTCTTTTGAATGTCATTTTTACCTATCGATTTTAAGGCTTTTTCTGGCGTAGTTTGACGTGCTGATTGCAATGGTACCATTGGATCGGGTGGATTGGATGTAGTTTTCGACTCAGCCCAATTTGATGGAAAAAGCCGCTATTGGTCGAGAAGGCACTTCCATAAGGGAGCCATCAAAAATGGTCTTTCGAATGTCATTTTTACCTATCGATTTTATGGCTTTTTCTGGCGTAGTTTGACGTGCTGATTGCAACGGTACCATTGGATCGGGTGGATTTGATGTATTTTTCGACTCAGCCCAATTTGATGGAAAAAGCCGCTATTGGTCGAGAAGGCACTTCCATAAGGGAGCCATCAAAAATGGTCTTTTGAATGTCATTTTTACCTATCGATTTTATGGCTTTTTCTGGCGTAGTTTGACGTGCTGATTGCAACGGTACCATTGGATCGGGTGGATTTGATGTATTTTTCGACTCAGCCCAATTTGATGGAAAAAGCCGCTATTGGTCGAGAAGGCACTTCCATAAGGGAGCCATCAAAAATGGTCTTTTGAATGTCATTTTTACCTATCGATTTTATGGCTTTTTCTGGCGTAGTTTGACGTGCTGATTGCAACGGTACCATTGGATCGGGTGGATTTGATGTAGTTTTCGACTCAGCCCAATTTGATGGAAAAAGCCGCTATTGGTCGAGAAGGCACTTCCATAAGGGAGCCATCAAAAATGGTCTTTTGGATGTCATTTTTACCTATCGATTTTATGGCTTTTTCTGGCGTAGTTTGACGTGCTGATTGCAACGGTACCATTGGATCGGGTGGATTTGATGTAGTTTTCGACTCAGCCCAATTTGATGGAAAAAGCCGGTATTGGTCAAGAAGGCACTTCCATAAGGGAGCCATCAAAAATGGTCTTTTGAATGTCATTTTTACCTATCGATTTTATGGCTTTTTCTGGCGTAGTTTGACGTGCTGATTGCAACGGTACCATTGGATCGGGTGGATTTGATGTAGTTTTCGACTCAGCCCAATTTGATGGAAAAAGCCGCTATTGGTCAAGAAGGCACTTCCATAAGGGAGCCATCAAAAATGGTCTTTTGAATGTCATTTTTACCTATCGATTTTTTGGCTTTTTCTGGCGTAGTTTGACGTGCTGATTGCAACGGTACCATTGGATCGGGTGGATTTGATGTATTTTTCGACTCAGCCCAATTTGATGGAAAAAGCCGCTATTGGTCGAGAAGGCACTTCCATAAGGGAGCCATCAAAAATGGTCTTTTGAATGTCATTTTTACCTATCGATTTTATGGCTTTTTCTGGCGTAGTTTGACGTGCTGATTGCAACGGTACCATTGGATCGGGTGGATTTGATGTATTTTTCGACTCAGCCCAATTTGATGGAAAAAGCTGCTATTGGTCGAGAAGGCACTTCCATAAGGGAGCCATCAAAAATGGTCTTTTGAATGTCATTTTTACCTATCGATTTTATGGCTTTTTCTGGCGTAGTTTGACGTGCTGATTGCAACGGTACCATTGGATCGGGTGGATTTGATGTATTTTTCGACTCAGCCCAATTTGATGGAAAAAGCCGCTATGGGTCGAGAAGGCACTTCCATCAGGGAGCCATCAAAAATGGTCTTTTGAATGTCATTTTTACCTATCGATTTTAAGGCTTTTTCTGGCGTAGTTTGACGTGCTGATTGCAATGGTACCATTGGATCGGGTGGATTGGATGTAGTTTTCGACTCAGCCCAATTTGATGGAAAAAGCCGCTATTGGTCGAGAAGGCACTTCCATAAGGGAGCCATCAAAAATGGTCTTTCGAATGTCATTTTTACCTATCGATTTTATGGCTTTTTCTGGCGTAGTTTGACGTGCTGATTGCAACGGTACCATTGGATCGGGTGGATTTGATGTATTTTTCGACTCAGCCCAATTTGATGGAAAAAGCCGCTATTGGTCGAGAAGGCACTTCCATAAGGGAGCCATCAAAAATGGTCTTTTGAATGTCATTTTTACCTATCGATTTTATGGCTTTTTCTGGCGTAGTTTGACGTGCTGATTGCAACGGTACCATTGGATCGGGTGGATTTGATGTATTTTTCGACTCAGCCCAATTTGATGGAAAAAGCCGCTATTGGTCGAGAAGGCACTTCCATAAGGGAGCCATCAAAAATGGTCTTTTGAATGTCATTTTTACCTATCGATTTTATGGCTTTTTCTGGCGTAGTTTGACGTGCTGATTGCAACGGTACCATTGGATCGGGTGGATTTGATGTATTTTTCGACTCAGCCCAATTTGATGGAAAAAGCCGCTATTGGTCGAGAAGGCACTTCCATAAGGGAGCCATCAAAAATGGTCTTTTGGATGTCATTTTTACCTATCGATTTTATGGCTTTTTCTGGCGTAGTTTGACGTGCTGATTGCAACGGTACCATTGGATCGGGTGGATTTGATGTAGTTTTCGACTCAGCCCAATTTGATGGAAAAAGCCGGTATTGGTCAAGAAGGCACTTCCATAAGGGAGCCATCAAAAATGGTCTTTTGAATGTCATTTTTACCTATCGATTTTATGGCTTTTTCTGGCGTAGTTTGACGTGCTGATTGCAACGGTACCATTGGATCGGGTGGATTTGATGTAGTTTTCGACTCAGCCCAATTTGATGGAAAAAGCCGCTATTGGTCAAGAAGGCACTTCCATAAGGGAGCCATCAAAAATGGTCTTTTGAATGTCATTTTTACCTATCGATTTTTTGGCTTTTTCTGGCGTAGTTTGACGTGCTGATTGCAACGGTACCATTGGATCGGGTGGATTTGATGTATTTTTCGACTCAGCCCAATTTGATGGAAAAAGCCGCTATTGGTCGAGAAGGCACTTCCATAAGGGAGCCATCAAAAATGGTCTTTTGAATGTCATTTTTACCTATCGATTTTATGGCTTTTTCTGGCGTAGTTTGACGTGCTGATTGCAACGGTACCATTGGATCGGGTGGATTTGATGTATTTTTCGACTCAGCCCAATTTGATGGAAAAAGCTGCTATTGGTCGAGAAGGCACTTCCATAAGGGAGCCATCAAAAATGGTCTTTTGAATGTCATTTTTACCTATCGATTTTATGGCTTTTTCTGGCGTAGTTTGACGTGCTGATTGCAACGGTACCATTGGATCGGGTGGATTTGATGTATTTTTCGACTCAGCCCAATTTGATGGAAAAAGCCGCTATTGGTCGAGAAGGCACTTCCATAAGGGAGCCATCAAAAATGGTCTTTTGAATGTCATTTTTACCTATCGATTTTATGGCTTTTTCTGGCGTAGTTTGACGTGCTGATTGCAACGGTACCATTGGATCGGGTGGATTTGATGTATTTTTCGACTCAGCCCAATTTGATGGAAAAAGCCGCTATTGGTCGAGAAGGCACTTCCATAAGGGAGCCATCAAAAATGGTCTTTTGAATGTCATTTTTACCTATCGATTTTATGGCTTTTTCTGGCGTAGTTTGACGTGCTGATTGCAACGGTACCATTGGATCGGGTGGATTTGATGTATTTTTTGACTCAGCCCAATTTGATGGAAAAAGCCGCTATTGGTCGAGAAGGCACTTCCATAAGGTAGCCATCAAAAATGGTCCTTTGAATGTCATTTTTACCTATCGATTTTATGGCTTTTTCTGGCGTAGTTTGACGTGCTGATTGCAACGGTACCATTGGATCGGGTGGATTTGATGTATTTTTCGACTCAGCCCAATTTGATGGAAAAAGCTGCTATTGGTCGAGAAGGCACTTCCATAAGGGAGCCATCAAAAATGGTCTTTTGAATGTCATTTTTACCTATCGATTTTATGGCTTTTTCTGGCGTAGTTTGACGTGCTGATTGCAACGGTACCATTGGATCGGGTGGATTTGATGTATTTTTCGACTCAGCCCAATTTGATGGAAAAAGCCGCTATTGGTCGAGAAGGCACTTCCATAAGGGAGCCATCAAAAATGGTCTTTTGAATGTCATTTTTACCTATCGATTTTATGGCTTTTTCTGGCGTAGTTTGACGTGCTGATTGCAACGGTACCATTGGATCGGGTGGATTTGATGTATTTTTCGACTCAGCCCAATTTGATGGAAAAAGCCGCTATTGGTCGAGAAGGCACTTCCATAAGGGAGCCATCAAAAATAGTCTTTTGAATGTCATTTTTACCTATCGATTTTATGGCTTTTTCTGGCGTAGTTTGACGTGCTGATTGCAACGGTACCATTGGATCGGGTGGATTTGATGTATTTTTCGACTCAGCCCAATTTGATGGAAAAAGCCGCTATGGGTCGAGAAGGCACTTCCATCAGGGAGCCATCAAAAATGGTCTTTTGAATGTCATTTTTACCTACCGATTTTAAGGCTTTTTCTGGCGTAGTTTGACGTGCTGATTGCAATGGTACCATTGGATCGGGTGGATTTGATGTATTTTTCGACTCAGCCCAATTTGATGGAAAAAGCCGCTATTGGTCGAGAAGGCACTTCCATAAGGGAGCCATCAAAAATGGTCTTTCGAATGTCATTTTTACCTATCGATTTTATGGCTTTTTCTGGCGTAGTTTGACGTGCTGATTGCAACGGTACCATTGGATCGGGTGGATTTGATGTATTTTTCGACTCAGCCCAATTTGATGGAAAAAGCCGCTATTGGTCGAGAAGGCACTTCCATAAGGGAGCCATCAAAAATGGTCTTTTGAATGTCATTTTTACCTATCGATTTTATGGCTTTTTCTGGCGTAGTTTGACGTGCTGATTGCAACGGTACCATTGGATCGGGTGGATTTGATGTATTTTTCGACTCAGCCCAATTTGATGGAAAAAGCCGCTATTGGTCGAGAAGGCACTTCCATAAGGGAGCCATCAAAAATGGTCTTTTGAATGTCATTTTTACCTATCGATTTTATGGCTTTTTCTGGCGTAGTTTGACGTGCTGATTGCAACGGTACCATTGGATCGGGTGGATTTGATGTATTTTTCGACTCAGCCCAATTTGATGGAAAAAGCCGCTATTGGTCGAGAAGGCACTTCCATAAGGGAGCCATCAAAAATGGTCTTTTGAATGTCATTTTTACCTATCGATTTTATGGCTTTTTCTGGCGTAGTTTGACGTGCTGATTGCAACGGTACCATTGGATCGGGTGGATTTGATGTAGTTTTCGACTCAGCCCAATTTGATGGAAAAAGCCGCTATTGGTCAAGAAGGCACTTCCATAAGGGAGCCATCAAAAATGGTCTTTTGAATGTCATTTTTACCTATCGATTTTATGGCTTTTTCTGGCGTAGTTTGACGTGCTGATTGCAACGGTACCATTGGATCGGGTGGATTTGATGTAGTTTTCGACTCAGCCCAATTTGATGGAAAAAGCTGCTATTGGTCAAGAAGGCACTTCCATAAGGGAGCCATCAAAAATGGTCTTTTGAATGTCATTTTTACCTATCGATTTTTTGGCTTTTTCTGGCGTAGTTTGACGTGCTGATTGCAACGGTACCATTGGATCGGGTGGATTTGATGTATTTTTCGACTCAGCCCAATTTGATGGAAAAAGCCGCTATTGGTCGAGAAGGCACTTCCATAAGGGAGCCATCAAAAATGGTCTTTTGAATGTCATTTTTACCTATCGATTTTATGGCTTTTTCTGGCGTAGTTTGACGTGCTGATTGCAACGGTACCATTGGATCGGGTGGATTTGATGTATTTTTCGACTCAGCCCAATTTGATGGAAAAAGCCGCTATTGGTCGAGAAGGCACTTCCATAAGGGGGCCATCAAAAATGGTCTTTTGAATGTCATTTTTACCTATCGATTTTATGGCTTTTTCTGGCGTAGTTTGACGTGCTGATTGCAACGGTACCATTGGATCGGGTGGATTTGATGTATTTTTCGACTCAGCCCAATTTGATGGAAAAAGCCGCTATTGGTCGAGAAGGCATTTCCATAAGGGAGCCATCAAAAATGGTCTTTTGAATGTCATTTTTACCTATCGATTTTATGGCTTTTTCTGGCGTAGTTTGACGTGCTGATTGCAACGGTACCATTGGATCGGGTGGATTTGATGTATTTTTCGACTCAGCCCAATTTGATGGAAAAAGCCGCTATTGGTCGAGAAGGCACTTCCATAAGGGAGCCATCAAAAATGGTCTTTTGAATGTCATTTTTACCTATCGATTTTATGGCTTTTTCTGGCGTAGTTTGACGTGCTGATTGCAACGGTACCATTGGATCGGGTGGATTTGATGTATTTTTCGACTCAGCCCAATTTGATGGAAAAAGCCGCTATTGGTCGAGAAGGCACTTCCATAAGGTAGCCATCAAAAATGGTTCTTTGAATGTCATTTTTACCTATCGATTTTATGGCTTTTTCTGGCGTAGTTTGACGTGCTGATTGCAACGGTACCATTGGATCGGGTGGATTTGATGTATTTTTCGACTCAGCCCAATTTGATGGAAAAAGCCGCTATTGGTCGAGAAGGCACTTCCATAAGGGAACCATCAAAAATGGTCTTTTGAATGTCATTTTTACCTATCGATTTTATGGCTTTTTCTGGCGTAGTTTGACGTGCTGATTGCAACGGTACCATTGGATCGGGTAGATTTGATGTATTTTTCGACTCAGCCCAATTTGATGGAAAAAGCCGCTATTGGTCGAGAAGGCACTTCCATAAGGGAGCCATCAAAAATGGTCTTTTGAATGTCATTTTTACCTATCGATTTTATGGCTTTTTCTGGCGTAGTTTGACGTGCTGATTGCAACGGTACCATTGGATCGGGTGGATTTGATGTATTTTTCGACTCAGCCCAATTTGATGGAAAAAGCCGCTATGGGTCGAGAAGGCACTTCCATCAGGGAGCCATCAAAAATGGTCTTTTGAATGTCATTTTTACCTATCGATTTTAAGGCTTTTTCTGGCGTAGTTTGACGTGCTGATTGCAATGGTACCATTGGATCGGGTGGATTTGATGTAGTTTTCGACTCAGCCCAATTTGATGGAAAAAGCCGCTATTGGTCGAGAAGGCACTTCCATAAGGGAGCCATCAAAAATGGTCTTTCGAATGTCATTTTTACCTATCGATTTTATGGCTTTTTCTGGCGTAGTTTGACGTGCTGATTGCAACGGTACCATTGGATCGGGTGGATTTGATGTATTTTTCGACTCAGCCCAATTTGATGGAAAAAGCCGCTATTGGTCGAGAAGGCACTTCCATCAGGGAGCCATCAAAAATGGTCTTTTGAATGTCATTTTTACCTATCGATTTTATGGCTTTTTCTGGCGTAGTTAGACGTGCTGATTGCAACGGTACCATTGGATCGGGTGGATTTGATGTATTTTTCGACTCAGCCCAATTTGATGGAAAAAGCCGCTATTGGTCGAGAAGGCACTTCAATAAGGGAGCCATCAAAAATGGTCTTTTGAATGTCATTTTTACCTATCGATTTTATGGCTTTTTCTGGCGTAGTTTGACGTGCTGATTGCAACGGTACCATTGGATCGGGTGGATTTGATGTATTTTTCGACTCAGCCCAATTTGATGGAAAAAGCCGCTATTGGTCGAGAAGGCACTTCCATAAGGGAGCCATCAAAAATGGTCTTTTGGATGTCATTTTTACCTATCGATTTTATGGCTTTTTCTGGCGTAGTTTGACGTGCTGATTGCAACGGTACCATTGGATCGGGTGGATTTGATGTAGTTTTCGACTCAGCCCAATTTGATGGAAAAAGCCGCTATTGGTCAAGAAGGCACTTCCATAAGGGAGCCATCAAAAATGGTCTTTTGAATGTCATTTTTACCTATCGATTTTATGGCTTTTTCTGGCGTAGTTTGACGTGCTGATTGCAACGGTACCATTGGATCGGGTGGATTTGATGTATTTTTCTACTCAGCTCAATTTGATGGAAAAAGCCGCTATTGGTCGAGAAGGCACTTCCATAAGGGAGCCATCAAAAATGGTCTTTTGAATGTCATTTTTACCTATCGATTTTATGGCTTTTTCTGGCGTAGTTTGACGTGCTGATTGCAACGGTACCATTGGATCGTGTGGATTTGATGTATTTTTCGACTCAGCCCAATTTGATGGAAAAAGCCGCTATTGGTCGAGAAGGCACTTCCATAAGGGGGCCATCAAAAATGGTCTTTTGAATGTCATTTTTACCTATCGATTTTATGGCTTTTTCTGGCGTAGTTTGACGTGCTGATTGCAACGGTACCATTGGATCGGGTGGATTTGATGTATTTTTCGACTCAGCCCAATTTGATGGAAAAAGCCGCTATTGGTCGAGAAGGCACTTCCATAAGGGAGCCATCAAAAATGGTCTTTTGAATGTCATTTTTACCTATCGATTTTATGGCTTTTTCTGGCGTAGTTTGACGTGCTGATTGCAACAGTACCATTGGATCGGGTGGATTTGATGTATTTTTCGACTCAGCCCAATTTGATGGAAAAAACCGCTATTGGTCGAGAAGGCACTTCCATAAGGGAGCCATCAAAAATGGTCTTTTGAATGTCATTTTTACCTATCGATTTTATGGCTTTTTCTGGCGTAGTTTGACGTGCTGATTGCAACGGTACCATTGGATCGGGTGGATTTGATGTAGTTTTCGACTCAGCCCAATTTGATGGAAAAAGCCGCTATTGGTCGAGAAGGCACTTCCATAAGGGAGCCATCAAAAATGGTGTTTTGAATGTCATTTTTACCTATCGATTTTATGGCTTTTTCTGGCGTAGTTTGACGTGCTGATTGCAACGGTACCATTGGATCGGGTGGATTTGATGTATTTTTCGACTCAGCCCAATTTGATGGAAAAAGCCGCTATTGGTCGAGAAGGCACTTCCATAAGGGAGCCATCAAAAATGGTCTTTTGAATGTCATTTTTACCTATCGATTTTATGGCTTTTTCTGGCGTAGTTTGACGTGCTGATTGCAACGGTACCATTGGATCGGGTGGATTTGATGTAGTTTTCGACTCAGCCCAATTTGATGGAAAAAGCCGCTATTGGTCGAGAAGGCACTTCCATAAGGGAGCCATCAAAAATGGTCTTTTGAATGTCATTTTTACCTATCGATTTTATGGCTTTTTCTGGCGTAGTTTGACGTGCTGATTGCAACGGTACCATTGGATCGGGTGGATTTGATGTATTTTTCGACTCAGCCCAATTTGATGGAAAAAGCTGCTATTGGTCGAGAAGGCACTTCCATAAGGGAGCCATCAAAAATGGTCTTTTGAATGTCATTTTTACCTATCGATTTTATGGCTTTTTCTGGCGTAGTTTGACGTGCTGATTGCAACGGTACCATTGGAATGGGTGGATTTGATGTATTTTTCGACTCAGCCCAATTTGATGGAAAAAGCCGCTATTGGTCGAGAAGGCACTTCCATAAGGGAGCCATCAAAAATGGTCCTTTGAATGTCATTTTTACCTATCGATTTTATGGCTTTTTCTAGCGTAGTTTGACGTGCTGATTGCAACGGTACCATTAGATCGGGTGGATTTGATGTAGTTTTCGACTCAGCCCAATTTGATGGAAAAAGCCGCTATTGGTCAAGAAGGCACTTCCATAAGGGAGCCATCAAAAATGGTCTTTTGAATGTCATTTTTACCTATCGATTTTAAGGCTTTTTCTGGCGTAGTTTGACGTGCTGATTGCAACGGTACCATTGGATCGGGTGGATTTGATGTATTTTTCGACTCAGCCCAATTTGATGGAAAAAGCCGCTATTGGTCGAGAAGGCACTTCCATAAGGGAGCCATCAAAAATGGTCTTTCGAATGTCATTTTTACCTATCGATTTTATGGCTTTTTCTGGCGTAGTTTGACGTGCTGATTGCAACGGTACCATTGGATCGGGTGGATTTGATGTATTTTTCGACTCAGCCCAATTTGATGGAAAAAGCCGCTATTGGTCGAGAAGGCACTTCCATAAGGGAGCCATCAAAAATGGTCTTTTGAATGTCATTTTTACCTATCGATTTTATGGCTTTTTCTGGCGTAGTTTGACGTGCTGATTGCAACGGTACCATTGGATCGGGTGGATTTGATGTATTTTTCGACTCAGCCCAATTTGATGGAAAAAGCCGCTATTGGTCGAGAAGGCACTTCCATAAGGGAGCCATCAAAAATGGTCTTTTGAATGTCATTTTTACCTATCGATTTTATGGCTTTTTCTGGCGTAGTTTGACGTGCTGATTGCAACGGTACCATTGGATCGGGTGGATTTGATGTATTTTTCGACTCAGCCCAATTTGATGGAAAAAGCCGCTATTGGTCGAGAAGGCACTTCCATAAGGGAGCCATCAAAAATGGTCTTTTGAATGTCATTTTTACCTATCGATTTTATGGCTTTTTCTGGCGTAGTTTGACGTGCTGATTGCAACGGTACCATTGGATCGGGTGGATTTGATGTATTTTTCGACTCAGCCCAATTTGATGGAAAAAGCCGCTATTGGTCGAGAAGGCACTTCCATAAGGGAGCCATCAAAAATGGTCTTTTGAATGTCATTTTTACCTATCGATTTTATGGCTTTTTCTGGCGTAGTTTGACGTGCTGATTGCAACGGTACCATTGGATCGGGTGGATTTGATGTATTTTTCGACTAAGCCCAATTTGATGGAAAAAGCCGCTATTGGTCGAGAAGGCACTTCCATAAGGGAGCCATCAAAAATGGTCTTTTGAATGTCATTTTTACCTATCGATTTTATGGCTTTTTCTGGCGTAGTTTGACGTGCTGATTGCAACGGTACCATTGGATCGGGTGTATTTGATGTAGTTTTCGACTCAGCCCAATTTGATGGAAAAAGCCGCTATTGGTCGAGAAGGCACTTCCATAAGGGAGCCATCAAAAATGGTCTTTTGAATGTCATTTTTACCTATCGATTTTATGGCTTTTTCTGGCGTAGTTTGACGTGCTGATTGCAACGGTACCATTGGATCGGGTGGATTTGATGTATTTTTCGACTCAGCCCAATTTGATGGAAAAAGCCGCTATCGGTCGAGAAGGCACTTCCATAAGGGAGCCATCAAAAATGGTCTTTTGAATGTCATTTTTACCTATCGATTTTATGGCTTTTTCTGGCGTAGTTTGACGTGCTGATTGCAACGGTACCATTGGATCGGGTGGATTTGATGTTTTTTTCGACTCAGCCCAATTTGATGGAAAAAGCCGCTATTGGTCGAGAAGGCACTTCCATAAGGGAGCCATCAAAAATGGTCTTTTGAATGTCATTTTTACCTATCGATTTTATGGCTTTTTCTGGCGTAGTTTGACGTGCTGATTGCAACGGTACCATTGGATCGGGTGGATTTGATGTATTTTTCGACTCAGCCCAATTTGATGGAAAAAGCCGCTATTGGTCGAGAAGGCACTTCCATAAGGGAGCCATCAAAAATGGTCCTTTGAATGTCATTTTTACCTATCGATTTTATGGCTTTTTCTGGCGTAGTTTGACGTGCTGATTGCAACGGTACCATTGGATCGGGTGGATTTGATGTAGTTTTCGACTCAGCCCAATTTGATGGAAAAAGCCGCTATTGGTCGAGAAGGCACTTCCATAAGGGAGCCATCAAAAATGGTCTTTTGAATGTCATTTTTACCTATCGATTTTATGGCTTTTTCTGGCGTAGTTTGACGTGCTGATTGCAACGGTACCACTGGATCGGGTGGATTTGATGTAGTTTTCGACTCAGCCCAATTTGATGGAAAAAGCCGCTATTGGTCGAGAAGGCACTTCCATAAGGGAGCCATCAAAAATGGTCTTTTGAATGTCATTTTTACCTATCGATTTTATGGCTTTTTCTGGCGTAGTTTGACGTGCTGATTGCAACGGTACCACTGGATCGGGTGGATTTGATGTATTTTTCGACTCAGCCCAATTTGATGGAAAAAGCCGCTATTGGTCGAGAAGGCACTTCCATAAGGGAGCCATCAAAAATGGTCTTTTGAATGTCATTTTTACCTATCGATTTTATGGCTTTTTCTGGCGTAGTTTGACGTGCTGATTGCAACGGTACCATTGGATCGGGTGGATTTGATGTATTTTTCGACTAAGCCCAATTTGATGGAAAAAGCCGCTATTGGTCGAGAAGGCACTTCCATAAGGGAGCCATCAAAAATGGTCTTTTGAATGTCATTTTAACCTATCGATTTTATGGCTTTTTCTGGCGTAGTTTGACGTGCTGATTGCAACGGTACCATTGGATCGGGTGGATTTGATGTATTTTTCGACTCAGCCCAATTTGATGGAAAAAGCCGCTATTGGTCGAGAAGGCACTTCCATAAGGGAGCCATCGAAAATGGTCTTTTGAATGTCATTTTTACCTATCGATTTTATGGCTTTTTCTGGCGTAGTTTGACGTGCTGATTGCAACGGTACCATTGGATCGGGTGGATTTGATGTATTTTTCGACTCAGCCCAATTTGATGGAAAAAGCCGCTATTGGTCGAGAAGGCACTTCCATAAGGGAGCCATCAAAAATGGTCTTTTGAATGTCATTTTTACCTATCGATTTTATGGCTTTTTCTGGCGTAGTTTGACGTGCTGATTGCAACGGTACCATTGGATCGGGTGGATTTGATGTAGTTTTCGACTCAGCCCAATTTGATGGAAAAAGCCGCTATTGGTCGAGAAGGCACTTCCATAAGGGAGCCATCAAAAATGGTCTTTTGAATGTCATTTTTAACTATCGATTTTATGGCTTTTTCTGGCGTAGTTTGACGTGCTGATTGCAACGGTACCATTGGATCGGGTGGATTTGATGTATTTTTCGACTCAGCCCAATTTGATGGAAAAAGCCGCTATTGGTCGAGAAGGCACTTCCATAAGGGAGCCATCAAAAATGGTCTTTTGAATGTCATTTTTACCTATCGATTTTATGGCTTTTTCTGGCGTAGTTTGACGTGCTGATTGCAACGGTACCATTGGATCGGGTGGATTTGATGTATTTTTCGACTCAGCCCAATTTGATGGAAAAAGCCGCTATTGGTCGAGAAGGCACTTCCATAAGGGAGCCATCAAAAATGGTCTTTTGAATGTCATTTTTACCTATCGATTTTATGGCTTTTTCTGGCGTAGTTTGACGTGCTGATTGCAACGGTACCATTGGATCGGGTGGATTTGATGTAGTTTTCGACTCAGCCCAATTTGATGGAAAAAGCCGCTATTGGTCGAGAAGGCACTTCCATAAGGGAGCCATCAAAAATGGTCTTTTGAATGTCATTTTTACCTATCGATTTTATGGCTTTTTCTGGCGTAGTTTGACGTGCTGATTGCAACGGTACCATTGGATCGGGTGGATTTGATGTATTTTTCGACTCAGCCCAATTTGATGGAAAAAGCCGCTATTGGTCGAGAAGGCACTTCCATAAGGGAGCCATCAAAAATGGTCTTTTGAATGTCATTTTTACCTATCGATTTTATGGCTTTTTCTGGCCTAGTTTGACGTGCTGATTGCAACGGTACCATTGGATCGGGTGGATTTGATGTATTTTTCGACTCAGCCCAATTTGATGGAAAAAGCCGCTATTGGTCGAGAAGGCACTTCCATAAGGGAGCCATCAAAAATGGTCTTTTGAATGTCATTTTTACCTATCGATTTTATGGCTTTTTCTGGCGTAGTTTGACGTGCTGATTGCAACGGTACCATTGGATCGGGTGGATTTGATGTATTTTTCGACTCAGCCCAATTTGATGGAAAAAGCCGCTATTGGTCGAGAAGGCACTTCCATAAGGGAGCCATCAAAAATGGTCTTTTGAATGTCATTTTTACCTATCGATTTTATGGCTTTTTCTGGCGTAGTTTGACGTGCTGATTGCAACGGTACCATTGGATCGGGTGGATTTGATGTATTTTTCGACTCAGCCCAATTTGATGGAAAAAGCCGCTATTGGTCGAGAAGGCACTTCCATAAGGGAACCATCGAAAATGGTCTTTTGAATGTCATTTTTACCTATCGATTTTATGGCTTTTTCTGGCGTAGTTTGACGTGCTGATTGCAACGGTACCATTGGATCGGGTGGATTTGATGTATTTTTCGACTCAGCCCAATTTGATGGAAAAAGCCGCTATTGGTCGAGAAGGCACTTCCATAAGGGAGCCATCAAAAATGGTCTTTTGAATGTCATTTTTACCTATCGATTTTATGGCTTTTTCTGGCGTAGTTTGACGTGCTGATTGCAACGGTACCATTGGATCGGGTGGATTTGATGTATTTTTCGACTCAGCCCAATTTGATGGAAAAAGCCGCTATTGGTCGAGAAGGCACTTCCATAAGGGAGCCATCAAAAATGGTCTTTTGAATGTCATTTTTACCTATCGATTTTATGGCTTTTTCTGGCGTAGTTTGACGTGCTGATTGCAACGGTACCATTGGATCGGGTGGATTTGATGTATTTTTCGACTCAGCCCAATTTGATGGAAAAAGCCGCTATTGGTCGAGAAGGCACTTCCATAAGGGAGCCATCAAAAATGGTCGTTTGAATGTCATTTTTACCTATCGATTTTATGGCTTTTTCTGGCGTAGTTTGACGTGCTGATTGCAACGGTACCATTGGATCGGGTGGATTTGATGTATTTTTCGACTCAGCCCAATTTGATGGAAAAAGCCGCTATTGGTCGAGAAGGCACTTCCATAAGGGAGCCATCAAAAATGGTCCTTTGAATGTCATTTTTACCTATCGATTTTATGGCTTTTTCTGGCGTAGTTTGACGTGCTGATTGCAACGGTACCATTGGATCGGGTGGATTTGATGTATTTTTCGACTCAGCCCAATTTGATGGAAAAAGCCGCTATTGGTCGAGAAGGCACTTCCATAAGGGAGCCATCAAAAATGGTCTTTTGAATGTCATTTTTACCTATCGATTTTATGGCTTTTTCTGGCGTAGTTTGACGTGCTGATTGCAACGGTACCATTGGATCGGGTGGATTTGATGTATTTTTCGACTCAGCCCAATTTGATGGAAAAAGCCGCTATTGGTCGAGAAGGCACTTCCATAAGGGAGCCATCAAAAATGGTCTTTTGAATGTCATTTTTACCTATCGATTTTATGGCTTTTTCTGGCGTAGTTTGACGTGCTGATTGCAACGGTACCATTGGATCGGGTGGATTTGATGTATTTTTCGACTCAGCCCAATTTGATGGAAAAAGCCGCTATTGGTCGAGAAGGCACTTCCATAAGGGAGCCATCAAAAATGGTCTTTTGAATGTCATTTTTACCTATCGATTTTATGGCTTTTTCTGGCGTAGTTTGACGTGCTGATTGCAACGGTACCATTGGATCGGGTGGATTTGATGTATTTTTCGACTCAGCCCAATTTGATGGAAAAAGCCGCTATTGGTCGAGAAGGCACTTCCATAAGGGAGCCATCAAAAATGGTCTTTTGAATGTCATTTTTACCTATCGATTTTATGGCTTTTTCTGGCGTAGTTTGACGTGCTGATTGCAACGGTACCATTGGATCGGGTGGATTTGATGTATTTTTCGACTCAGCCCAATTTGATGGAAAAAGCCGCTATTGGTCGAGAAGGCACTTCCATAAGGGAGCCATCAAAAATGGTCTTTTGAATGTCATTTTTACCTATCGATTTTATGGATTTTTCTGGCGTAGTTTGACGTGCTGATTGCAACGGTACCATTGGATCGGGTGGATTTGATGTATTTTTCGACTCAGCCCAATTTGATGGAAAAAGCCGCTATTGGTCGAGAAGGCACTTCCATAAGGGAGCCATCAAAAATGGTCTTTTGAATGTCATTTTTACCTACCGATTTTATGGCTTTTTCTGGCGTAGTTTGACGTGCTGATTGCAACGGTACCATTGGATCGGGTGGATTTGATGTATTTTTCGACTCAGCCCAAATTTGATGGAAAAAGCCGCTATTGGTCGAGAAGGCACTTCCATAAGGGAGCCATCAAAAATGGTCTTTTGAATGTCATTTTTACCTATCGATTTTATGGCTTTTTCTGGCGTAGTTTGACGTGCTGATTGCAACGGTACCATTGGATCGGGTGGATTTGATGTAGTTTTCGACTCAGCCCAATTTGATGGAAAAAGCCGCTATTGGTCGAGAAGGCACTTCCATAAGGGAGCCATCAAAAATGGTCCTTTGAATGTCATTTTTACCTATCGATTTTATGGCTTTTTCTGGCGTAGTTTGACGTGCTGATTGCAACGGTACCATTGGATCGGGTGGATTTGATGTATTTTTCGACTCAGCCCAATTTGATGGAAAAAGCCGCTATTGGTCGAGAAGGCACTTCCATAAGGGAGCCATCAAAAATGGTCTTTTGAATGTCATTTTTACCTATCGATTTTATGGCTTTTTCTGGCGTAGTTTGACGTGCTGATTGCAACGGTACCATTGGATCGGGTGGATTTGATGTATTTTTCGACTCAGCCCAATTTGATGGAAAAAGCCGCTATTGGTCGAGAAGGCACTTCCATAAGGGAGCCATCAAAAATGGTCTTTTGAAT
>CAUOPZ010000136.1:180000-182500 GCA_963457665.1 Thysanoteuthis rhombus | reverse complement strand
TATATATATATATATATATATCTATAAAATATACATATAATATGTATATATATAATATAATTATGATTTATATATATGTATATGTATATATATATATAAAATTTCTATGATATGTGTATAGATATATAAAATATATCTATAATTTATATATCTATGATATATGTTTATCTAAATAAGATATATCTACAATATGATGTATATATATATATGAAATATATCTATATCGTATATATATATAGAATATATCTTCAATATATATATATATATAGATATATAGAATATATCTTTAATGTATATATATATAAATAAAACATATCTTTAAAATATATATATATATATATATAAAATATATATTTAATATATATATATATGTAAAATATCATTTTAATATATATATATATATATTTATAAAACATATCTCCAACTTACATATATATATAAAAAAAAAAATATCCCTAATATACAAATAAAATATATCCAGAATACATATATACATATATATATACATAAAATATACATACATATATGAAAAATATCTTCAATATATATAATATATATCTATAATATATATAAAATATATTTAGATTATATATAAAATATACCTAAAACATATATAAAATATACTTATAATATATATAAAATATATATATATATGTATATAAAAGATATGTTTATAATATAATGATATATATATATATATAGAATATATCAATAATATAAATACATATATATAAAATATCTTCATAATATATATATATATATATATATAATTTATATATGCTATATATATTTATCTATATATAATATGTACATAATATTATATATATATCTATGATATATAATTACAAATATAATATATCCATAATATATATACGTATATACACAAAATATATCTAGAATAAATATATATATATATATATATATATATATATATATATACATATAAAATATATCTACAATATATATATATATATATATATATATATACATATAAAATATATCTACAATATATATATATATAAAATATTTCAATAATATACATATGTATGAAGTACATCTTTAATATATATATATATATATATAAAGTACATCTTCAATATATATATTAAATATATCTTTAATACATTTAAAATATTTCAATAATATGTATATATATATATGTATATATATATATATATATATGGAAAATATTCATATTATATATATATAAAACAAATCTAAAATATATATATATAAAATATATCGAATATATATATATGTATAATATGTATCGAAAACATTTATATATATATATATAAAACATATCTATAACATGTAAATAGAAAATACATCCATAACTTGAATATAAAATGTAACAATAACATATATATCTATAAAATATATCTATGAAATATATATATAATATATACATATAAAAAATATAGCCATAACATAAATATATATAAAATATATCTATGAAATATAAATATATATAAAATATATATATATAAAATAGATCTCTGAAATATATATATATAACATATATCTATAACATATATATATATATATGAATAATAAATATCGATAATATATATATATATATATATATATAAAAAATATCTATTATATATATATATCTTTAATATATACGTGTATATATAAAATATATCTCAAATATATATATAAAAAATATCAATAATATATATATATATATATATATAAAATATATCCATAATTTATATATATAATATATCAATAATGTATATATGCAAAATACATCGATAATTTATATATGAAAAACATATATATAACATATATATATATAAAACATATCTATAATATACATATATATGCAAAATATATCTATAATACATATATATATAAAATATATCTATAATATATATATAAGATATATCTATAAAATATATATGATTATTAAATATATCTATAATACATATACATATATCAAATATATCAATAATATATATATGTATCAGATATATCTATAATATATGTATAATATATATATATATATGAAATATTTCTATGATATATATATATAGAATATATCTATAATATATACATATATATCTATGATATATTTATGTTAAATATATCTATAATATATTTATATATATCTAATATATCTTTATATATAAAATTTATCTATAACATAACTCAATATATAAAATATATCTATATATGAAATATTTCTATGATGTATTTATATATAATATATTTATAATGTATTTATATATATTTATAATCTCTATATATCTCTAATGTATATATATAATATATCTATAATTTTATTACATATGATATATATATATAACAAATATATATATATGATATATATAATGTATATATATAATTTATATAATATATATATATATATATATATATGAATATATTTATATATACAGAATATATTTGAAACATAATATGCATGTATACAACTGTATGCTGATACAAATTATATATATATATTCATATATATATATAGGTAAATATATATATA
>CAUOPZ010000136.1:22500-175000 GCA_963457665.1 Thysanoteuthis rhombus | reverse complement strand
CAGAATTTTATCAATAATTCTTCTTACAAATGGCACACATATTTCAGACAATAAAATCAATTTCTATACAAGTTTTGCTTTGTTTTATCACCACATATTTCTTCCTAATCAATAAAACAGTTTTATAACACTGCTAATCAACTTTTATTGACACACACAGTCAGGCTGCCCTTGTCTGGGTATGTACGTCTTTTGCCCCTACTCTCTTTTTTATCAATGACAAGATTTAGCCTAAATCAGGTCAATGAGAGGGTTTGAGATGGAGCACAGATATATTCAAACGTATAACTGTGAATCACTTTTTCTGAATTTGAAGGTGTGTGGGGTATTTTTATAAAATTGAAAATAATTGTTTTATTCATTAGAAGTATAGTAAATGATTAAATTTTTGACGTTAAACTCGATTTTTTTTAGTTTTTTATCACAACTAAATTAAGAATCATTAATGAGTGAACAGTGAAGTTCGTAAGTAAAGAATTGACTCTCCATGTAAATCTTTTTTTCCATTTGTTGTTTTGTTTAGGAACATTTCTTTCATTGTGTTGTCAAATTTGAAGCTATGTTTTCCCTGAGCAATGCCAGAAGAGTTGTAATACAATGAAACAGCTGTCTGTGGATGACACAATTATTAATCATTATCATAATTAATGCTCCCTCCTTTAGGATAAAGCACTTGTCCACTATAAGCAACTATGCAATGCTCTTCCAACTCTGGAATGGAGCACTCTGATAGATGGGGAATTGTGTGTAAGAAAATATATCACTTAATTCGGTCCTACTGACCGTCCAGTTCTATGTAGGGTAGAGGTAAAGCATTTGCCTCTGGGTCTGGAGCGAAGGTTTCGACCCTATATATATAGTAAAAACAGAAGTATGGTGATTCTGTTAAAATGATTTGAAGTACCTTTCAAATAAAGTTTCATTTCTCAGAATCCTCTAAAATAGTTTAGAATCTTGTCTTGACATTTTCTGTTTCAAGAGAATATTGTAAGACCTAAATCTTCAAACATATTCATTTTTCATTATTTGAAAATATCCTCTGAAATAACCAATTTCTCATTCTGAAGGATAATAGTACAAATCATCCAAATAAGTTTAGAACCAGGTTGAAGAATTCTTAATTCACTTCAATACGGCAAACATGATTACCTTCAACAGGTTTCAAGTGATTTTCTTGAAGGAATTCTTATCAGCCAACCAGGAGAATTCTAAAGTCAATAAAAAACCCAATTCAGAAAATATTATTGAATTGATGGCAAGAAGTCTATCAAACTAATGTAGGAAAAACTAACAATGTAATTTCAAATTCTGACATTTAAAGATTAAAAGATGAGTACAATACAGATATAGGATAGGCCTCCTGCAATGTAACACAGTTTGTTATACCACAGTTCACGGAATAATGCAGGTGGAATTCTTATTATCCACAACACTGCACATTAGAGAAGAATTCCATCAAATGACCCATTTGATACAACAAAAATATTAAATTTTCTTCAGTTTGAAAAATAAAAGGTAGACAACTTATTAAACCAACAATGTTGAAAGTTCAAAATAAAACTATTCAATCATGGTTAAATCAATTTTTATGAAATTTATATCGTTAGAAATAAGGAGAATTGGAGAAAAATTTGATATAAGAAGTTTTTCCTTCTATTATATAGAAGAGAGCTCTTTTTTTAAAAATTAATTTCAATATTTTGATTAAAAAAAAACGAAAAAACACCAGTAAGTTTAGACTAAAATCATTGTTTGAATTGACTTGGGTGTTTTGGGGTTTTTTTTCAAAGTAATATTCTTACAAATGAAATCAGTAATCAAAGAATAAATATGAAAAGTTTTAATTTCAGCTTCATTTTTCTCGATTATTGAACATTTGTACCATACAATTAGGTGGATGAATTTTAATCTTTAGTTTTGGGATTTCAACATTTGGAATGCAATCAGGATTATGATGATAGGCATCACACGTTAATTTTATCTATTTGTATGTTTTTTGTTCTTTCATAAGGTGTGTTGAAACCTCATCTTGTATATATTGTGAATTTGTGTCTTAGCATTAAGTCATTGATGTAAATATTTTGTTTTCGCTGAACTTTGTAATATACTCGAGTTCTTTTGAATGAATATATATATATATATATATATATATATATATATATATATATATATATATAACCAAAATTATGTATCACTGCAATTGAAATTCTGAGGTGCCAAGAATTGAAGTGCATTATCATTGAGAAGCCATATGATTGATAGTGAAAGGAAGGGTCATAAATTTTCAAGTTTTATTTGATAAAACCTTTTCTTTTTCTACATCTAGATACCTGAGGTATTGGGCCATTAAAAAGTATGAGAAAAAAAAGGAGAGCTGATAATATACAAAATTCTCTGACATTTTGAACAATTTTTGGAAAAATTTGGAAAATTTCCTGAACTCAAGAAATTTTTTTCCCGAAATTTCCCTAAAAAAGAAAGACACCATCTCCAAAACAAGTTTATAGTAACAGACATGAAGCCACACTTAGGGAAATCAACTAGAATCAAGAAAGCATTGAAAAATTCTACAACAAAATTCAGTGTACCAACAAGAATGCACCAGGATAATGAGACAAAGATAGACCAAAACAGACTACAAATAGAACTCCCCAATAACAGACTGCTCTGGAAAAAAACATCTAAAGAAACTCAGAAAACAGGAGATTCTATACAACTGCAAGTCCTCAATAAACATTTGGAAGTCACGTGAAAATCTAAAATGATTACAGGAGTCTAGAGAAGAGGATTTACCATAAAACCTGTTCCAGATAATATCACTGAGCTGAGAGAACAGCTGAAATGTAGCGAAAAGAAAACAAAGATGGAGTAATAAAAAGTATCAGCAGAGAAAGAACAGGTAATGGCCTTGTTATGGTCAAAGTAATCAAACTTAGTGCAATGAAAAAGAAAGAGCACAAACTGAATAGTATGCTTGCTACTTATTTTATCTAGTAGTGCCAAATATGTAACTAACTAGCACAGTAACTGTCAAAAATGATGGGATTATTTTACTCATGGATCAGCACTTCTGTCTAGAATCAGAGTATATGTGCACTCAATCTAGGATTAAAGTGTTGTCCCCAGCACGTCTTATATTTCCCACACACAAACACACTTTGATTTATTCAATTTGCTAACACTTCTATGATAAATTTTGGGAGTTGGGATAAAATTATTTTTCAAAATCCAAAAAAACAAAGATCTTTACACATACACACTGGCCTCTCTTTTAGGTTCTTTCTCTTTCTCTCTCTCTCTCGTTTTTCTCTTCATCACTCTTTTTTTCTCCTTTTTGTTCTCTTCTTTCTGTCTTTTTTGTTGTCAACATATTTAGTACAGCAAAATAAATACATTGACTGGTTTCACAACAACAGAAAAAATGAAATGAATTAAACAGAAACATATCAAAAGTCAATGAACAAAACTTTTATATGAGCATATAGCTGGTACATTACTCTGATCTGTCGCACGTTAAAACTCTCTATGAATAGTTAGGGTTCAACAAAACAAATTTCATAAGTGCCCATTATTTTTTATGGTAGTGTAAAATAAAAAATTCTTTTTTCACACAATACTTTCGTCTTTTTGTTTTTAAATTGAAAAAATGAAATAGAAACGGTGATAGATTGTGGGGGGGCTGCATTATGTATTTGTCTGAAGTTAAATGAACTCAAAGAATAAATTCTTTTGAAGCTTCACATGTTGGAATTTCTAGCAGTTAATGAAAACAGAATAGCCACTCGCTTATATTTCAACAGATTTTTGTTCAATACAGTAATGCTGACACATGAGTAGAGGAAATTCAAGCTCTGTAAACTTCCATAATTCTTTAACCGATGTGAATACCTTGAATCCCATCTCTGCATCCATGGCTGACATGTTTAAAGTGACATCTATGAAAAACAGGGTCTTGAGGTATTGGTTCAAATTTTGACAGAAGCTACTTCTTCATATCTGATTTCATGCTCTTTGCTCTAGCAGTAGAAAGCTGGTGCAGAATTGGCCTGGCTGTTCATGGCAGATAAAATTGAATTGACAAACCAGGTTCAAATTCTGGCTGCGGTGGTTTATTATCACCTTGCACTAATCCCCTTGGGAAAGGCATGAATTCAATTCTCAGGCTCCAGCTATATGCAAAATAGCAGGGCAGATGGAACCATTCACCCCTGTAAGGCAGTCCATCTAAGGAAAGGCAACTCTTAACAAAAAAAGAAATATAGCTTGGTAGCCTCCTTGACCATCTCAGCTTACTGAACCTTTGAGGAATAGCTCAAAGCCTAAAGAGTGGACTCAGTGCACATAAGCTGATGTCTACTTTGAAAAAAGAAAAACCTGTGCAGACGAGAGGGAAGAAAACACAGGACTTACCCTATCCAAAATTGCAGAAATGTCTATATCGCACTGATTGGGCTCAAAAGTCATCTTCGAGCCTGCAGAAATGCAATTATTTTAATAGAAATTTAAGAGATAGTTGTACAAAATATAAAAACTGTACTTCATACATTCACAAGTCTTACTACTATTTATGCACTGACTTGAAAGGTGTCAGTTTAGATGATTTCATTACATAGCTTTTGGAAACTATTTTCATGTTATCTTGTAGTATATGATGTACTATATGAAGTTGGCAGTTAATTTTTTTCAAAGCATACTACTCACCTATCGTCTTAAGGCTGACGTGGCAATATAATCCATAGAACTAACCAGGTAGATCCCAGTCCATGGTACATCACATGAATTTTATGATAATTTTGTATCCTGATAGGTACTCCTTTATGGCCACATCATAATGCAAACTCCAAATGGATCATACTTATTGAATGGCTAACCTGGAAGAAAAAAAATAGATAAGTGAGATACGTATTGTATTTAAGAATTGTTTAAAACTAACATTTCCTAATTTACCATATCTAATCAACTGTTATTCAAAAAAGAATTTCAAGTGATATAGTTGATGCCATACATTAATTTTTGGCCTGTCACATTCAAGTGCTTAAAGAATATTTCCATGTTTGTGTATGCAATTCAATAGAAATGTGTTCAGGAAAAATATTTATTGAAATAATGTAGGAAAATATGTATACAAACATTCTATGATAAGACAAAGTGTAAGGATGAGAACTACACAAATAAATTGGACAAATTAGAATCTTTTCAAACTATTGATTGAGTTTTTTCTCCATCTTGTTTCTCATTTCTCCTTTTAAAAATCATAATTCTACATTTCATTGGCAGTAAGCAAGCAAAATGTATTGGAATTAAAGAATCAACTCACATTCCCTATCCTTTGGCGCATGCCTGATATGGACAGTGTCTTACTGATTGAGTTATGAAAGCTTCATCAAATTTAGTCATACAGCTACATTCTTCATTATCCCATTTTTATTCTATGTAATATTGTTTGTTTACATCTGGTAATAGTCTGGAGAATTCTAATAATTTTCTTAATGCATTCTATACACAAGTTGTGTGCTTACTATGTATATTTCTCAAAGGGATACAGTTCCAAAACAGCAGTAACTACTTTATACGCCTTTTTAAAGTTAAAATTCATAAATTTTGTTGAAATAGAAACAAGATAAAATTGTATTATACAAAAAAAACTTCAATAGTAGTAAAAAATAAAAACAAATAAATAAATATCAAAAGTTTTCAAGAATAAAATAATTTCCTAAATGAATCTATACATACAGAACAAAAATAAAACCTTGAAATGTTTCGCATAAAATTATTTTAAAATGCTTACAGGGTTCAAATGTAATTAGTGTTGAAGGCAGTTTTTGGGGGAAAATGACTGAAAATTATGGAAACACTGATTAAAGATTTTTTCATGAAAGACTGATGAAATGGCTGATTGCATTTGCATGTCAATTTACCAAAGGTTTCCAACCAACTTCTAATCATTTAGGCAGAAACAATCAGATGTAACTCGTGATTGAATTTGTTAAAATAAGTTAAAAATCTAAGAATTATGTTGTGAACTTATGATGTAAAATGGAAGTCAAAAGTTGAAAAGTATATTATAATTCAAAGCATTGTGATTTATGATGAAGGAGTGTGAAAACTTGAAAGATCAACTTCTGAGTATAGAAACTTGGTTTCTGGGGACCCATCTCTCAAGCGTTACCTTCTCAATGCACTTAAGGCCCTAATGCTTGTGGAAATGAGCAATTTCTTGAAATACCCATCATGGGGCCCTACATTGAAAAAAAAACCTTATGTTGAATTTTACCCTGGGGAGAAATAAATTCTTACTACCAGAGAGAGTAGTGGTGTTTTTTCCCTTCACACAAGTGATGGAAATGGGTTTTAGGAACTAGGACTATGCTAAGGTCTGTGAGGCTGAGGTTGGGGGAGAAGGTAGCCAAAGCTGAAAGGGGAACGCCGTGCCCTTGCATGCCCCCCCCACTTCCATCACTGCTTCATATTCTAATGAAGAATATATATCTGTAGATTAAAAAAGTGATAAGAATATAAGTTGCACAAAAATATTATTTAAACATTCATAAAGCCTATGATAGAATCTTTGAAAAAAATGAAAAATTGGACATCAGTAGTCACAGTATTTCTCCATGTGTCTCTTAAATAAATATTTCACTATTACTGAGAGAAATTTTGTTCATGAAATAATGATATTCTCAGGCAATTTGATATTCTAACTACTTCTCTATTTTTTTTCATTGTGTCTCACCATCCATATTTGTCACCCTCTAATTTAGAAATCTGCAATATAAATAAGGGAGTTACTTTCAAAGAGATACAATTCAAAATAGGAAAAGTCTTCGGAAAGTTAGCTAATGAACTTAATTTGATCATTTTCAATATATAACTGAAAGATATTCAAAATAAAACTATAATTGAAAACTGAAAGATAACATACTCCTTTTCCAATAATTCTAATGCTAAGTATTTCAAGATATTATTTAAGTCAATAAGGATAATCACCAATCAAGAATTGCTAAACTAAACCAAAACAAATAAAATTAGAAAAACATAAGTGAACTAAATTTGAAGGACAATTCTCGACATTATTTGAACAGGCTGTGATTAAAGCAAAAGGATTTTGATTTCTTGACACACAAGTTAAACAAGCCTGGCTGCTGCAAGGTCAAACTCCACTCCTACTGAAACCAAAGAGGATTACTGCAACTTTTGTATTGTATATATAATGAATGAATTCATAGGTATATAAGACTTCTCAGTTGAGATCTGTCTTCCAATCACATGGTCGTGATTTTAAGTCACTGTAGGGAAGAGTTAGTTTTATATATAGGTTTGGTTTGACATTATGTGATACACAAACAGTGAAGAATTTACTCCCCTAAATATGGTGAGGATTGTTATTGTCGTGGTGGGGGGGGGACAAATTCAACTGCAACTTGGACTGGGGCTTAACAATAGCCACAATAATCATTTTCATTTGCAGTGAAAAAAAAACTGTTCACTTTAACACTTCTAATGAAAATACAGTTTGAAAGATATACTCTTTATGGAATAAAAGTTTTTAAAAATTCAGAAAGAAAAATAGCAAGTTAGATTATAAATTTAGATAGGTGTAACACATCAATAAATGAGTTTATTGAAAATTTCAGGCAGCCAAGACTTTCCTGCAAAGTACAAGCCAACAGAAAGAGTTACGGTTGCACTTATTGCAGAGAGCCTTAATTAAGGTGAAGGAAAGAATGCATCACAACACAGTAAATGCTTGCTGCGTATGAGGCTGCATTGCAGCCGACCAGTCAGAGTGTCCATGCTACCCAATGTCAATCACCAAAAGTATCTTCAATGGGCACATGAACATCTCTACTTGACCATGTATCAATGGAAGAAGGTTACCTGATTCAATGAATCTCACTTCCTCTGGAATAAGATGGACTGTAGGGAACGTGTCATCCTGGGGAAAGCGATGGCACCAGGATGTACTGTAGGGAAATCAACAAGCCACAATATACTGCTGGGATACATAGGGTCCTATCATTCATGTGGGAGACTTTGTCACATACAACCTATCTGGACATCAATGATAAAGACCAGGTATACCCCCATCATGGCAACAGTCTTGTATGATGGCTGGGGCATTTTTCAGAAGGACAATGCACTCGGCCACACAGCATGAATTATACAGGAATGATTTCAGGAACATGAACATTGTGTTGCTTTGGCCACCAAAAGACGAGATATCAGTCCCATTGAGCACTTATGGGATGTGCTGAACCAACAAGTTTTTTTCTGCAGAACCTCCATTTTGTAACTTGCCGAAGTTGAAGGATCTGTTGGTTACTTAATGTCACCAGACGCCAGAGGAAAACTCCCCTGTAATCTGAAAAATCTAGTAAATCCATTGACTTACTAAGTTCTTCAAGAGCAAAATCTCTCAAAAAAGAAGAGTTTTTCATACTATCATGTAAAAAAAAAAAGCCTACAACCTAATGAGGCTAAATATTGGTTTAACTGATTTTTAACCAAATTTTGACTTGCCTGTAATAAGTTTTACAAGATTACAGGAGACCTTTAAGTTTTGTAAAGTCCATACCTGTTCGGGCAATGGCTGATTTGCGAGGCACATGGAAGGTCAACACCCTACTAAGCAGAGAGTTATAACAGTTTGGCTATTAAGTGTATCTCTTGTGTATAGATTTTAGAATTAAGCATGCTTACAAATGCCATTCAAAGAATTTGGAATGTTTCATTTTATATCTTTATATCTATAAATATGATATAGGGTATTGATTGGTTACGTCTAATGGACAACCAAACAGCCGAATTCTGGAGACTGAAAATTACTTTGAAAGAGTAACCTGATGAAGATGAACATTGGATAGGTGCTGTTGACCCCCGAGGTCAAAACTGGCCAATTTTGGGTCAAAACTACAAAAAGTTGATTTCATACTCAGAAATAGCATTGACATCAGCCACACCAACTAAGATCAGCTGGGAAAAATTACAACCCATTAAAAATAAGAGAATTCTCACCTTGTTTAAAGTATAAAAGATTTATGATATGAAATATGCAGTTACTGATTTATCTATTGATGCAACATTAAACAAAAGTATAATTAATCTATTAGAATCTCTGTATTTAATGAAAAAATACTCACAACTACAATTAACAGAAAGGCTTTTTGTTCACAGGTTTCTACTGTGAAGAAATGAAAAGTGAATAATATCATTACCATCCCTGATCGAATCAATTATATTTACCTATATATCATCAGAACTTACATTGCCGTTAGAATGATGAACAGCTAAGTTCACCTTGAATGATTTTCCAATTCAGCACTTAGCAGCTCCAAGTTCAATGTTCAGAACACTTGACTATTACCAAAATACATAATATAGAAGCTCAGCTAGAGTGAAAATGTGAAGAGGTCAATAAGGGTTATAAAATCATTTCTCTCACTTTAAAGTGTACAGATAGAGGATTTTGTTGAATGCCAATTTCATAACCTTTACAAAGATTGAAAGTTGAGTTAAAGAAAAAGACCTTTGCAGCTCTGTGCACAAATGTGAGATAATCTGGAAATCATGGTAATTCAGCTTGTGAAGGGTACAGGGCACACCCACCAACAAAAGTAAGAAAAGGAGACAGCATTATAGCAGCTTTCTGATGATTTATGGTCATTGTCAATTACTAAAAAGTTCAGAGAGGTGAAAGCAGTCATGAAAATACTAACTCAGACAGAAAGCTTTTCAGGTCTGTATTCATCTTCATGTTGAATACATAATAGATTTCCTTTCTCTCTCAACAGAATGGTTTTTTTCAACACCATGCTGAGTTAATGATGAAGGGGGAAAATGGTTGTAAAACAAAAATGAAACCAGGAAGAAGGCATCAAGTATAATCAGTGCCTCTACTTGATAATACAATAGTTTGAAAATAAATAAAACCTCTGAATTAATGCATTCATTTACATGTGTTAATTATGATCTCAACAGAGAAATGTAGCTCAGTAGTTAAAGCAACAGACTGAAAGCTGAAAGTCAGATTTCAAATCAGGACAAAGAACAATTGAACAAATGAAATCTACAATAATCAAAAGGTAAAAATATCTAGACTCAAACTTCAGTCCAAGTCAAAGACTAGAGTCAATTTTGTTTTTCACCAATAAATAAAAAAAAAACAACCCCCCCTCCCAATTTAGGGGAGAAAAATCTTGACTGTTTGTCTAACCCTTCATGTTAAACCAAAGCGATATATAAAAATACTTTCCTACTATGATTGGAAATAATGACCAAGTGATCAGTAGGTAGCTCTCTTTCTGACTGAGCCAAACTGATAGGTCTTACTCATCAGTGTAAATTTAAGTTACAAATACACAAAGGCTTTATTCCATTACAAAAGTTGTAGTAATCAATCATTTGTCTGAGCAGAGTTTGACTGCAGATACCAGGTTTATAATTCCTGTTCTTCACTTCATTCCTGTACAGATATTTCCTAATGCCTTATCTACTATACTGAATACTATAACATACAAAGCATTGATTTATATCTAAGTAATGAGCCACCATGGCTTTGTAGTAAGAGCCTGTCATATACTGGTAACAAATCTTATCAAACAAAGTCTATAAAAATCTGATCATCAAAACAAGATGAAATCTTTCATACAGAATGTATTATGATCTTAGATTCTTTGCTAATCAATTAAATCATTAGAAAATTTTTTAGAATATATTTATAAAGAGGAATTTGAATTGAAATATCAGTAAAAATACACTAAAGTTTATCTCCAAGTGGACTTCAGTAAAACAAATATAAGATGGAGCTGAAATCTGGAACTTAACCATAAGATTGACCCTCAAACTGCGAACCATGCAACATGCACAGGAGAGAATCATGCTCAATATAACATGGAGAGATCACAAGACAGCACAATATATCAGAGGAAAGACAGGAGTCCAAGATATTTTAGAATCCATTAGAAAACTCAAATGGCAATGGGTTGGTCATGTTGCAAGAATGTCAGACAACTACTGAAAATCACAACTTCAAATATGAATCCCCGACATACAAAACCAGGGCTGACAAAATATAATATAAGATGGCATGACAAATTGGACGAGTTCAAAAAGTATTGGCTCCCCATGATGCTCGTGATAGAGTGGTCTGGAGAAGGTCTATGTCCAACAAAGGATGCTAAAAGGCTGACGATGATGAAATAAGTTGAATAAAATGAAATGAAATCCAACTTTGTACATAGATACATCTTATCCTGTACAGAAAATTTGGTTTGCAGTTCCAGTTTATATTTATCATTATCTACTTTTGGAGACAAAAGTATTAAATCAGTCTATGCAAGTGAAGATATTTATACTGTAGATAATGAAAAGTAGTGTAACAACTACACAAATACATATCTTATATTTCACAACAGCCATGAAATTTCTACAGGTGATGCTAGATTTCTATTAATTGAATAGAAACAACAGATCAAACCTGAGGCAGCATCAAAGAGTTAGAGTCAAGATTTAGAGCAGAAGAGGAAGTCTTGCCGTCCGGGGGGGGGGTCACAATTTCTCTAAGTGTCCAGACAGTTGTGATTTTTATCACAAATTCACAAACTGATTTCAAGCAAGTTGAAAAAAGTTTTTAAAACTAATAAAATGCTAGATAGGAATAAAGAATTTGGTAACCTGGAAATTTTAAACTAAACCTTTCATTTGATACATGCAATTCAGTTCTTCTCATTCTTCTGTTTATTCAGGAAGATATCACACATCTGTTGATTCATCCTTGTGATGCCACTTTTGCTTTTTCCACTGAGCTAGAGTAAATGAAATCCACTGCCTGACCTAGGGACTGAATTCAAGACAAGCTGGTAACTAATGATTCTGTCTATAGTTTTGAGAAGGGTCATTACCATCATCACATTCATACACCTGAAGGTGGCAGGAGAATGGGTTGGGCAAAACATCAACACAAAGGAGTTCAATCACCTTACTAACTCTGTGGATGGTAACTCCATACATTTGACCAACACTTATGTACAAGGCCAGGTGGTGGAATTTTGGAGCCTTAAACCTCTTCCAAATCAGAGACCCCTTAACATGGTGTTCCTTTCTATGCTTTATCTGCATGTGAATCAATTCTTCCAATCATGTTTTCTCTTGCTATTATTTCAACTTTATTCCATAAGAGTTGGTGACCTCTTTTCCTTCCACCATTGACTAATTTAAAACAGAATGAAAACTGTGAATTCTGCTTTTCAACAAGATTGAAATAATGGATTTACAATATGGAAAAAGGTATTTTTTTCTATAAAGATTAAAAGAAGTTCAATGGCAGAATGTATGCAAAAATTAGTATTCACCTCACATATACCAACCAAAATGAATTAATGAATCATCTCTGAACCCTTCAATGCTATTTTGCCAATGCTGTTTTACAGAAGCTATTAGAAGCTACAAAATAGCTGAAAGATTTCTCTTTTAACCAGAATGAATGTCCACACTATCAAAACAAATGAGTGATATCTTATACCTAATATCTTTCACTTCATCTGTCTCTCAATGCACTTCTATTTTATTTCCAAGTAATACATCAAATATACAACCAAATGGTATTTGATGTATTACTGGATTGTTTGGTACTTTGTATACTTGGCCAGTGATATACGAGCATCCCCTGTTTTAATACAAGTGTTAGGGTACAAGAAAGCCAACCACATTATAAGCAACTGCCAAGTGGGTATGGGCAATATGCAAGGCAAAGGTGGCTATCATTATAGTAAAAATTAAATGAATTAAACAAAAACATTCCAGTAGTCAATGAATGAAACCTTTTCTTTTTGATTAATTTCCTTTTTAAAAAAGCTCTGAGCATTGACAACTGAAATGTTTTCATTTACTTCATTTCATTTTTTTAGTTGGTTGCTGGGCGTAAGTCAAATGGCTTTCTTATTGGGGGTAAGGTGGGTGTTGTGTTACCTCCATCATCAAATAGGTTAGTGGTACAGCAAAATGAAGCTCAACCCAAAACATCAGAGGTAAATCCAGTTCTTACTTGCCGTTTTCTGGACAAGTGGGAGATAATATTGGTAAAAATGTTGAGAATCCCCCGCCTAAAACTGGGAAATGCCTGTATAACTTACACCTGCTTGCTACTGTCATCTGATTAAAATTAAAAGCATAACAAAACTGAAAGATTATATCAATGATTGTATCTATTTTTAAGAGTGGCCGTTTCTTAATCGACAATGCTAAAAGTTAAGGAAAAAAAGAAAATCATTTCAATTCTCCACAATAAGCTTAATTGATGATACATTATATATCATATCATATTATATTATATAGGTTGGTAGGTATATTAAAAAGTATCTACAATAAAACATTTTTTCCATGATTTCTTCATTCCAAAAGTGCTTTATACTCTATATGGAGTCAATATATCCAAGTTTTGTGGAAATTTGGTCTATTATTAGACTAAATTTCCACATAACATTGATATAATACAATGTCGATATAGTATCATGGGGAATATAATATCTCTCCTTGTAGTTTAACTTCCACAAATAGGCAAGTATATAACAAAAATCAACACAAAATCTAACAATGTTCTGTGAATAAATAGTTCTACAGACTTGAATTTTATTCTTTTAAAAAAATCGATTGGTGAACAGATGCTACAGATGAAGAATACAAAAGCTTTAATTTCTTCTCTCTATTCACAAGAATATGTCTATTCATTGTCCACATAAAAGTAAAAAACCATCAGCTAATTGCAGTTGACTGTCTACATGAGAAACTATACAGCTGTTGGAAATGTATGTCTTCAAAAAATCATAATCATATTTGAGAAAAGGTTTTTTGTAATAAGATTACATAAAATAACAAAAAAGCATTCCCAAGTATGTTTCACATCTTGAAACGATGGATATTATTGACTGATATATCGAAGCATAAGGAAGTCTCAAGTACTATTTAGGATCATATTGATAAGAAAAGGAAGCATTTTCAGAGATATTTTAAATTCATTTTTTATTTTAATTCTTATTATTGTGATAAAAAGAAACTAAAAATCAAGAAGGTAAAAGCTCATCAAAATTGATAATGAAAATATTTCTAATAGTATATGAGTTTGATTCAGTTAAGTTAGAGAGCAACAGAAAGATGGCTAAGAAATCTGCAGTCTCACTCCAAATGTCAGTGAACAGAAATCCTCATGAAAGGAGGAAAACAAAGCTTTAGAAACTCTTCTAAGTCAGTAAAACCTACTATTCTCAAATAGTCAAGGATTTAATATATATTAATACTGAAAATTATCTGAATCCAATTCTTATGAAAGAGAAAGGAAAAACCTTGACTCCACACAGAAGAATATAGAATGGCCAGATTGGTCTACATCAATATCACATGGAAAGATGTAAACTGGTTCAATATCAACATCATGTAGGGAGATGTAGATGAGACTGATTTGTCCACAAGATGAAGACTGGTTGGTCTGGCTGCAATCTTTAAAGGTTACTTATTGTGTTTATTTATTGTATGCATAGATCTACATTATCAAAATAATTCTTTCGAGTAGGTGCATTTAACCCACTGCACTTAATATGAAAAGGTTTTTACACAAATCAACAACTTTAATTTTGTAATAACTTTCGTAAAACTCAACCAATTTTAATAAAATCTATGTAGAGACCTTTATTGTCAGTAACTTTTTCAATTACACCAATGAAAATTGCTCTGAAAAACGCTACGCAGCAATTTTTCTATTTTAAATTTGAAATAACATAATGCAAACCTAATTCGTGGAAGTGAATTGCACTAAACTTTCTATATATACTCAATTTGACTCAGTGAATGTTTTTTTTCAAGATTTTATGATTTTTAGAGATCATTTATAACATTTAGATAAGCAATCAGCTGTTTGTTTGAATTAAACAGAGATATCTCTGCTGATTTTTGCTTTCCAAGATCTCTTATATCCCATAATTCTCCTCCAGAATTAGTAAATTTATTTATATATATAAGATTGTACACTATACTTTGATATTTACTGATGACAGATAGAAAAAAAAATTATGAATTTTACAAAATATCTTGATATGAATAACTTGTATTCAATGTTAATATCTATCTTCAAGTAATACAATATAATTACATTTCTAATTTCTGCAATGAGATGAATTATCATTATATCATTCCCTGATTCATTCAGACAAATGTTTTGGCCTAATGTTTCAGCCTTCTCCAATTGTCAGTTGCACTCAGTAACCTAATTAGAATTTTGAATTGTCATTCAATTTTTGTTTTCATTCTGTTGGCCACTCATGGGAGGGGGGGGGGTATTGAATCAATTATTGTCCGAAGTACATGATTTTTGGCAATACTTGATTTGGGGATTGAACCTGTGGCCTCTAGAACAGGTTGCTAGATACACTTGACTAACATCATTATCCACTTGCCCATGTCCTGTGGCACAATCGGGTGGTGGAAATGAACTTAATGTGGCTTGGTGTTGCTTATCTATCTTGTACAAATGCAAAAAACTGGGCACTTGTTATAACTCCAATAAATGGGGGAATTTTTGTGACTGTGTAGTAAAAAAAAATTACTCGGAATAATATTCTCTACAAGGTTACATAGACTTTATAAATAATAGTTGAGTTTCACAAAACTTATCATGAAATTAAAATTGTTGCTTGATGTGAAATCTCAATTGAAGCATATTAAGGACACAGTGTTGTCAGACATGACAGATGAATTCAAGAAAAAGAGGGACATGATGGCAACATTGTGATCTTACAAAGGCTTAAAATTCATTATCATCTTGAACTTTATAAACGGTAAACTATCTTATCACTATCTGATCAGATTCTTAAAATGATCCTGATAAGCTTAATCTCTCTCCTAGACTTGACTTTGGAAGATGCTATGATAACTGGCATCCAACTCTCAATCAAAAGCTGGGCACCATTTTGGACACTAACAATTTTAGCAGCAGCGTAAAACACTGGACAGGCAGACTGTAGAGCAAGGCCTGAATCTAAATTGAAATATAACAACAAAGGAATAATTTGCCAGAATAGTAAAAAAAAAATTTTGATTATTTTTCCAAAAAAATTGATGTATAAAATGACCAAAAAATTCTATCATAAACAGATATTTTCTTTTATTCACAATAAGTTTGATCATAAAATACAAGTTGAAATTTGATACAAATTTCATTAAATATAAAACAATCTGGATCTTGGTGAAAAAAAAAAGCCAAACAAACTAAGACACAGGCTCTGAATCAAACGACACAAGTACACTATTTTGCAATTTTTTCTTTTTATGATGTTTAATGTAGTTGAAAAACTGAAACTGCTTGGTAAATGTTCATGGTTCCATTTTATTTCCACAGATATCATTTGTTTTCATTTATAAATTTATTTTATAAATTTGAATAGAATTATTTTGCAATAAAGGCATAAAGGGAATATAAAAATAAAATACAAGAAAAAAAAAAAGCATTTTTGATCAGAAAATCAAATAATCATTTGAAGATTACTCGTAGTCCCTGAGTCAGAGTTCAGCAAATATGAATTAATACTCAAAATTCCAATTAATCTTTAGATCCCAGGAAGAATATGAGATGCCTAAATTGAAGAATTGTCTGCAAAGGAGAAAATAGAGATAAGTGTATGCATAGTGCACACTACAGCTCCCTTGTCAATCAGTCCAGTATGTGCCATAATGTTATGTCTACACATTTTGTGTGCTGTCAAAGAAAAAGTATCATTTGAAAGAAAAAGTGAATGAAGGAGAGTGGAAAAAAATGAAACTCACATTGAAAATTCACTTGTCTCAGTTTCACCATTGAAAAACCATTCTTTGAGAAAAAGAGTATATCATGGCGTGTGTTATGAGTTCTGCCCCGGCAGAGGAGCCACTACAATCATTATCAAGCAAATGGAATGTCTATTGGGGATTTGGCATGGGGACCAAATCAAAAGAAAGTACCAATCAAGAAAAAGCCCAAAGTCAATTTGAAATCTACTTGTTTCATGGAAAGTGATAGTGGGAGTGATGAAACATTTTAGAAAGTTTCAACCATCTTTTGAAACATGCATATTGGGAAGCTTTCTAGAAAACTAACAATATGTCCATGGGAAAAATAATGAAACAAAACTGTACAGGTGTATTTTAGTGTTTTGTTCATGTACATAGATTGTGTGAGAATGTATTATGCAAGTTCATTGTCCAGAGATCACCTGCGTCAAAAGTAAACATGCACAAAGTTAATCCAAATTCTATTTTAGAAGTGGATGTATTTTATTTTCATTTATTCAACCAACTTCACCATCATACCATTAACACTCACTTCAAATTTTTTCATTGCTTCTTAACTTGGCATCTTGCCTGTATCAATGGTGACTAAAAAGCCAACTTAGTCACTTTTCCTATCACCAACTTGGTTTTTAATAGGTCATTTAGTTACATCAATTTACATTAGTTTAATCAATAAGTTTCATGATCATCAACACGTGACAAATTACTCACTAATCCTGTATTCATGGTTTGGTTGAGATGAATCAAGATCTTGTCTGGTTCAGTACACAAAACTAAAGTCCTTTTCCTATATTAAAGATACAGTTTTACATCACCAAAGTATAAAGAATAGATTATCAAACACAGCATACACTGTGCCAGCCAGTGATAAGGGAACATTTTGATGAAAATATCTTAATAGCAAAGGTTTGGATAGCAATTGAAAAGATAATGAAATATATATATGTATTCAAGTTCAATTTGAACTGAACATTAACAAATATGTGATAACTGAAGAAAGAAAAACAGAATATTATTTTATCATTGATTTGTAAAATTTCAAAGAGAATATTAATAAGTTTAAATCATGTGAAAGTTGAATCAGCAAAGTAATGAAGGATTTTTTGCTTACGTCACAGTCTGTACAGCAGGAGAGTGATTGGCTTGTCAATATTACTTTTATTGATTATCTACATAATTTCTACCAAATAATGCATCATATGTATATTTCCACCCCTTACAAGTCACATAATTCAACCAGTGGCAGAAGCAACAGAAGGGAACTGAGTAGGGAGAGGGGAGATGATGAACTTCACTCTTATACTTCAACTATTTTCAAAATTTAAAAAAAGATTTGGCAAGTTGTAATTTTCCAACAAAGAAGTTAATCACTCATTAAAAAAAAAAAAACCTAAGGTTCTTCATTTCAACTAGAAAAAAATAATTGCCTAATTATCAGAACCAGAATGAGAACCAGCCCTAATGAGTAGGATATCAAGAAGAAAAAAAAAGATTAATAAAATAGATATGAACAGACAGAATCAGATGAAGTTTAAATTCATTTCTTTTTAAAAAGTGATAGTTGCAATTTTTAGAGTTTCTTTTTTTAAATTTTTTTTTACAAACTTGAAAAATGTTAAACGTACATACAAATCACTCGAGATTCTTTTGAGCAAAATGTACGTAAAAAATTATGGGAAAATATTTCTCTAATGCAGTATGAACTGCTTTGATTGAATCTGACCTTTGTTTCTTCTGGAATTTTTTTTTTGAGAAAAAATAACTTTTGTAAGGGAATATAGTGGATTCATTCCAAAGTGGGTGATCTATTTACAATGTATGTATAATATAAAATGACACCATAAGTCAAATTTATAATGTAACTACAAAATAGGAAAAATATTTTTACATAACTTTTTATATACATTTGCTCAAACGAATCTTACCTTTTTAATTTTTCAGATAATACGTTTCTTATTGATATTTATTTTCTTGGTTTAAAAAAAGAAATATCCTTTCTTTAAAAGTGAGATCAAAAACACTTTAATGCCTGTAATAATTTTAATTACATCAATACGATTATTATCAATTCCAGTCATTATTCTTTGAGATATTTCATTTCAATGTACAAATGGAGATATTTCTCAGTTTTTAAATTTCTATTTAGAAAATCAGGCGTGATTTATTTTAATTTCTTTTTTTCTTTTCCTCAAGAATCCTTATCTTCCAACTGGGAAAACAGAAAACATAAAAATCTTGAATTAATCTTTCATCAATTTCCCTAAGGAATAGTAAATAAGCACATGAATAGGAACTGAAAATGGTGCAAATTTTTATAAAAAGTGCAATAATCAAAATAAGTTATTTGTCATAAGTCATTTGCCATTACATCAAACATCAAGAACATTCTCAAATAATAAAGTTTTTATCTATTTATTTATTTTTTCTCTATGATGGAACTCAATATCTATTAGTTCAACATTCTTTGTGATGCATTAACTGCAATTCAAAGAACTCAAGAAAACTGCAATCTCCATTTGATTATCCTGTTGACAATTACATCCACCAGTTCCTGAAGAATTGAATTCCATTCCTGCAGTCAATAAAACTTGGATAAAATGAGGCACTGTGTAACACTGTTCTGCAAGAAGGACAGAGCATTTGTTTGTTAATAGGAATTCATGCTCCTTGGTATTGGGAAAACACTATATTTTAATCAACTCTTTGATTTCTTGTGTAGATGATATTGTGCAACATTCCTAATCTGTTCACAGTGAATCTTTCCTCTAGAGTTGACCTGTTTTTTTTCCTTGAAAGTGAAGTCATTGTTCCAGACTCACAGTTGTGTTCATTGTAGGCTACTAATCTGGCAGCTTGTCAATATATTTTCTAACTTTGAACACTCTGATTGTATGAGAGGACACCAAGAGCTAGATGCATACTCAACTATAGGATGGACTAAAATATTATAGCTTCTAATCTTAGCAGCACTGGTGAAGTTGTACAAGTGTCTCTTCAATAGGTTTAATATTTTTTGTGCATTATTGGTTGTTTTGGTGACATGAATGCTCTAGTTCATTTTTTTATAAATAGAAATACCAAAGTATTTTATGTCTGAGGCAGGTCTTAGTATCTTTTTCTGTAGTATGTATTGGGGTAAAGATTCATTTAATTTCTTGGTGAAATGAATAACATTAGATTTTAGGATGTTTAAAGGCATTTTCCTTTGATCACACCGGTTGAAAGAGTGTCTAGGTCTAAGTACAGGATGGGTCAAAATTTCATCCTTCATATGACTTTTTACTTTGATGTAAAATAGTTCTCACAGCTAAACACACCTATTTAATACAGTTCAAGGTCACATTTACATAATGTTCAGCTTCTGTTTTTTGACTACAATGACAACAAAAACAAATTGAATCACATCAACAATTTTCTGTTTATTTTGGAGTCTATTTAGCTTATCTGTTGTTTTATAGTCAGGCAGAATTCTACATCACAGCTTTTCCTTTTTATGCATGTCTACCCCTACCCATATATGGCCTACTGAATAAAAGCATTGGTAAAACATATCTAGTAGCCTACCAGAGAGTTATGAGTTCACTCACTGGGTCATGTAGTGCAAAATAAAGTTACATACTCAGGTTCAGTGGAGAAGACAGACGAGCAACATCACGAGGACAAATTGACAAGGAAGAATTAACTGATACGATATATTCTCTGGCATGGACAGCAAAATGAGAACAATCTTCGCCCATAGAGTGAATAAAGGGTTCAGTTCAAAATTCACAGAAGGTTACTGATTGCAACAGACACCTGAAGGAAACCAGAGGGTACACGGCCAAAACATTGTGACTATAACAACCAAGATGAGGACACTAGTCAGCATAAGTCAGTGTATAAAAATGTCTACTCAAATATAAAAATATCAGACAAAACTTTATGATGAAGAGATCAATAGTAAAATTATGCTTTCAGTTTAACAAGTACAAATTTGAAGAGCTGCTTTCAAAATTACACAACATAGTTATGATAAACATATTTGAAAATGTTCATGTCAACATGTGAGGCAATCCATAAAGTTGAGGTGTCAATTCATGTTTAGGCCTATATCCACATTGAAAAATTAAACAACATCATTCCAGTCTTCCAAATTCAAAGAGTTTAGATGACTGATATCATCTATGAAGAAAGGAAAGACAACTTATATGCCAGAGTTTATTGTACTTGCTAGCATGCAAGTTATATAAAACTGTTAGAGGCATTTGACTTATACACTGGAGTCATATGCAGAATAAACCGGATATACGAAGATAAAGACACCCAACTTTTTTCAAAAGTAAATTTATTGCTCTACTCAACTTTATGAGACTCGTCTCCTTCAAAATAGTTTCCTCCACTGCCAATACACCATTTCTTCTATTGTCTGAAATCAATGACTTTTCATGGTGGATTTCAGCTTTGGAAATGGAAAAAAAAAAAAAGTCGGCAGGGAACAAATCTGAAAAGGAGAGCTGCAGCAGCAAGAGTTGTCTTATGCTTTGCCAGAAGTTTTTGTTCATTTGCCAGCAAACGCCACACAAATTTAGCGGCAACACAAAATCATCAATATTTCTCTTAACATCATGTTGCACAAACTCATACAGATTCCTACCTCTTCAGATACCTCACAGACAGTCAGGTGACGGTTTCCACTGACCACAGTAGCATTTCTTTAAGATGATTGTCCATCATCGATATGAAATGTCATCTAGATTAGGTATTGTCTTTGATGTTCTTCACTCGTGGGATTACACAGTGCTCAGACAATATGCTGCACCAGAAAAGTCTCCAAAAAGTTTTACTAATTTGAAAAAGAACTTCGTACAACATGGCTTTTCATTGTTCAACGTGGGGAAAAATTTGAAAATGCTCCATACCCAGGTTTCCTCTTTCATGTGTAGCCCAAAAACTAACCAACATAGATTGATGCATTCTAATACATAAGATTTAAAAGTTCACTTTCTTTATGGACACACCTTGTGTGCTTATATTGATTTTCTTTTTGCACAAGCAGATGTGGTCATCTAAAATAACTACTTTCTATTAATGCTCTTTTTTTGGTAATTTAGATATACACATCATCAAAAATCAATATTTTATTACAAAAAAAATGATAAAACAGAAAGCTTATTTAAATAAAAAGAATAGAAACAAAATTATTAATAGAATAAATTAGCTGATATAAATACATTATTGATTAATTTTGAAATAGAAAAATAATTTAGTTCCTTGTATGAAGATAATTTTTTTACAAATTACATTAAAAATTTGGGAGAGAAATAGGTATAAAATTCTACTCATTAAAGTTTAAATCTAACTGACTATGCACTTGATTCAATGGTTTTTGGCAAAATTAAGATAACTAAAAATTAATGTTTTCTAATTAAAAAAAAATAATATAAATCAGTTGTTTGTTGAAATCAGTCTTCAAGTAAGCTTCTGAAAAAGTTATGGAAATTAATAATATCACAATGATTTTAAGATTAGACATTAAAATATATCTATTTGAAAACATATTCAAAGTTTTATTCCAACTAGTTTATCCATGATATCAAAAATGATGGCATATGTATATGAAATATATAGACACACATTGCATCTTATATACATGGATAATAGAGAATTGTATTGCACTGACCATGTAGAGGAGCATTCTGTTGACCAAAAATGGATCTTTATTATTTTTTGTCTTGTTATTTTTTCTATTTCTGTATAATTCTTCACAGTCAGCATTTTTAATATGCCATTAGAACATGGAGCCTCTTGCATATTGCTAATTATCATATACATGAATGATCATAAGCAGTGAGAAAAATGTGCAATATAATGGTAAAAACTTGAAAAGCACTCAACAAAAATATTTTACCATAAAATAAATGAAGAAATATCAATGAAGTAGCACAAAATAGCTATTTCTAGTGACTAGCATACACATATAACCAAACTTTGAAAACACTAAACAAAAATATCTAAACATGAAATGTACAAAAAATATTATTTTACAAAGTTTTTACTATTGTATTAACATGTTTTTACTGGTCATGTTTTCTTTGAGATTTTATGAACTTTCTAGTAGTCATATATAACTTCTAGCTAAACAATGAGCTTATATAATTAAACATTTCAAGATTTTTTTATTTCCTCTACTTCACCTCGTGAATTCATAATCTAATACATATACGTAAAAATATTAAACTATATCCCAATAATTCCTAATGTCTGATGCTGAAAAGAATTTTGAACTGAACCTTTTATTTAATGCAAGGATATCAATTGTTCTTGTTCCATTGTCCATTTCAGCAATTATGATTTTCAGCACTGCTCAACCCAGGGATTAAACCTGCGACCACCAGGTAGGTTGCTAGATGCATTCAACCAATGTCTTTATCCACTCACCCATGTCCATGGGATGATCAAGTGACCTATAAACCTTGTGTGACTTGGTATCACCTACCTGCTTTGTACATAGGATGCAAAAATCTGTGCTCTATATGCCTATAAAATGGGGAAAATTCTGGTTTTTCTCCAGCTTATAATATCTGTAGGGTGATGTTACATATGCCTCTACAGTTTCATCTAATTCAGTTCTGCAGTGTAGGAGTACATGAACTTCTTACAAATTCTTAACAAAAAGAAGAAGAAATGGAATTCAGAACCCTTTATACATATAAAGTTGCCATGGCAACAAGGTGTTATCTGGCAATCTGGAGAACTCAAGTCAAGAGATCATTTCGAGCAATGTCCTTTAAACTTTCTCTTCATCATGAAGAATATCACTCATTCATATAAACCTATGCATGAGAATATCATTGGGCAGAGCTTTAACCATATATTTGCATATTAAAGCCCAGGATAATTTCATACATCCTGCAGATGTTAAATCCCATCAACAGTTCTTCTGCAAACTATTTTATAAGATCCTTAATTTTCTTGTTAGGTTTAAAAATATCTCATAATATCCAGTAGAACATTATTTTATAGGACATGTACAGACTTTTCTTCTATTCTTAAATGCCTTGTCACTACAATGTAAAATGACCTGATAAAAGAGAATAAGAAAATGAAGAAAAAAAAAGCACAGGTGAATACTCTTGATGGAAGTGTGACTATGAAACATTCCAGTATCCAGACATCTTGCAGTCATCTTGACCTTGTCTTCAGACTGGCTACTGATTTGGAAGAGGAGAGGCACAAGTGACTGACACACTAACATTCTCTCCTACTACCACAAAGGCAATAGCTCTAACATGTTGTTGGTGATGATAGTCATGCATTCGATGGGAATTATGCTCAGTATTTTCATCTCCTTTTTTTAATATACTCAGAAAAGGAAGAACTATGTTAGCATTATGTTTTGATAATACAACACAAAATGTAAGATCAAACAAAGAAATATCAAAGGATCTTGAATCATTGCACTCAACTGATTAGAGTGTTAACATAAGACTTTGAATAGAAAACCCTTCCTGGTTCCATCTAGAATAAATTGGAAAAAAACCTCAAGAAAGTAAATTGGTTAACATCATCTACAATCAATGAATCATGGAAATTTTTGCCGCAGAAAATTGACTTGAACAGTTGAACCTGATCAAGTCATCTGTGGACATTTTGGCAGTAAATTTTCAACTACGCACAACTTTGCCACATTTTGTATTTAGAGACAAAAATTACCAAGTAGATGGGATTTGGAATGATCTTATGCAATTTATGATAAGTTAATTCATGTTTGTCATTTCAATTTTTTCATAGCTAATATCTGTTTATTCTCTCAAGTATCAAGACTATTACTAATGGAAATTTGTGTATTTCTGTATGGTTGTTATTCAAGCTTTTTTTTATCTAATTAGAATGTTTCACATTTATGATCTTATAGAGTCAAATATTTGATAAAGAATAGAATAAGGTTTCAGATAGGGCGCACCATTGACTAGATAAACACATTATAAGAGGTTGAAAATATGAGCAAAAATCAAAATTTTCATGAATCAGAGAGTACCCGATTCTCAACATATCATTGAAAATGACTTATTATTGAACACATGCAAATCATCAAATAATTTTAGGTTACAAATAGTTATTCCATTACTCAATGAAAAAGCAAAGTAGATGTGATTGTACTTTACAAATTGCCATAACTTTTTTCCTTTTGGTTGTAGCTACATAAAAGTATGCAATTACTATGATAAAATAAATCTGATAAATAAATTCACTAATTAATGATTATTTGAGGTCACCATTTGGATACTAGATTTCAGAAAAAGTCATTGATGATGAAAATTTTCTATTATCTCTATTATCACCATCATCAGTCTGTTAGCGCCCGTCATTGTCTACCATTCTTGCAACTTGTCCAGCCCATTGCTGTTTGAGTTTTGTAACAGTTTGTATAATGTCTCGGACTCCTGTCTTTTCTTTGATATACTGTGCTGTCTTATGATCTCTCCATGTGAGGTTGAGCATGATTCTCTCATGTGCACCTTGCATGGTTCTCAGTTTGAGGGTCAATCTTTTGGTTAGGTTCCATGTTTCAGCTCCACATGTGACGATTGGTAGGATATATTAGTTGTATACCCTTCTTTTTAGGACTAGCGGGATTTTTTTTGTTCTTGCTCTACTGAAAGCTTGCCAACCCAGTGTGATTCTTCACTTAGTTTCTTTCTCTTAAGATGACTTCCCTGAGAAAGCTTGTAGATAAACCATTATACATATCAAGACATGCTTTAATGCAGCTGGACATTTTTTTCACATGTAATGCCTTATGCACAAACATATAATCAAGATGATTGGGGAACATCAATATAAATTTGGAAGTTATATTATGTTAATGCAGATTTGCATGCTGTAAGGTTTATTAGTACATACATTTGTATATCTTATAGTTTATTACTGCAATATGATTATATATTTTAATTTGTAACAGTATATATTTGCATATTTCAATGGAAAAAAATACATACTTATTTTCCTTACTTATTACAATACAATGTCTGAGCCTAAAGAATTGAAATTATGTGGGATGAATACACAATCACGCTGAAACTTGCCCTTAAGACACTGGACAGGGAGAGACTTTTAAAAATGTTATGACCTCATGAAAGGAAGGCGGCAAGGCTGAGTACATCCGTTGCGCCTGGAGGATGGAAATTTTTATTGTAAAACCCCAGTCCTTGGCCTTGACTTTGTTTTTCCCCAGTAACAAGAATAACCACAATAATCCTCACCAAATTCAAGTGCGTAAACTCTTCAATACTGTTTGTCTATCACATCATGTTAAACCAAACCTATGTATAAAATTATCAGAGCTGATAATAATAAGATATTTTTGCACATTTGTGAGAGTAAAACCATGTTTCCCACATAAAAGATTTAATTAAAGCTCAACTAATGACCAATATATGTACAATTTGAATCCAATAAACAAAGCCTTATCATAATAAATTAAAATCAATGTAGCCAAATTAACAAAAGATGAATATACTGTATTAACAAACACTGATTTTCTGCCAGTTGAGATTGTTATACTGAAAACACACAAATTGGAAATTAACCAAAACATTGACTAAAAATAACAAGCACTATAAACATGTCTGCAACAGTCTGGTAAAATCATTCTGCACACATGTTTCTGCTCATTTACAATAATATTCAAAATCATTAACTCTGTGAAACTTATTTCTAATTCATTTTAGAAACACAGAAGTGATTGGAAAATGAAGCTGACTGTGCTTGTTAGTTTTTATGTTTATTTTTACATACAAGCACATATTTTCAGAAATAGCAATTATAGGTGCTAACTGGTCAGCAATGTTACCAAAAATAAGAATGAAGAAATGAATAGCAACTTGCTAGAATCCTTCAGTGCCGATGTGATATTCCTGAGAACTTCTCATTCCAACAATCCAACATTTCTTTCTCATAGTTACACAAACACACACACACATATATATAATATTTTGTTCATAATTAGTTGGTTATATGCTTATGTCTTGATGGGTTAGTTTTTAAGAGATTGTTGTGAATGTCTAGCAGGATTGATATAATCTATTATTTTCAACTAATTATTATTGACTTTTGACAGACTTGATCAGATCTTAATTTATTATCTGAAAAATTGTAGTTGTACTATAAAAAAAATAGTCAAATGAAAATTTCTTGAAAAAAGTAAAATCCGACCAATACATAATTTGAATGATTCTTTTAGCATATATGACTCACATAATGCAAAAGAAATTTTTTTTTTTTAAGTCTCCATTCTTAGACTTATAAAGTATATATTTCTGACTCAATGAGAAGTATCTTTTTTCACAAAGGAATTAGCTTCATTGACAGCAATGTTTATTTCAAATATTTCATAATATAACTAAAATAACAATTGGATGATTCTATTTTATATCTTAATAAAAAGGTAGTTTTTTACTAATTGAATCAATTTGATAATTTCAACTCTTATATTCATATTAAAAAAAATGTGAATATCAAAGGAAATAATTACTGATTGAAATTACCTCCATTTGATCTTAAGGTAAAGCTTATTTTTTAAAATTTTATTATGAAAACAGTTTCACATTTTTTTAATTCTTTTCACAGAAGAGCTCTACAGTCAATATGAGCAGTATCAAGCGGTTCATTAATTTAAGAGTTCTTATCAAATACTGAACACTTGTATTATCATATGATCTCAAGATTTTAAATTGCAACGAAAATCCAGGAATCCATAAATTTTATAGTAGGAAAAATGTCTAGCTGTCATATTTGACATTATTTTTCAGTTCACTCAAATTGATATAATCAGAAATTCATGTTCCTTGCAGATGGTCTTGCTGTAACCATAACAATTGGTTACTTGATATCTTGATAACAAAATTCCCTCATAAATAGTCAATTTCAAAAGTTCACAAATTTCTAATATCTTTCGTTGTGTGAAGGAGATCAGGCTAAGTGAACCATTAGTGGATTATTTTGTTCTAAAAGCCATGTTAAAAATATTCTTTTGAATTTATTAGATGTCCTGAGATTAGGGGAAGACTGAAAAGGAGACCGCCAAGTCTCTGGCAGAAAATATGAGAACAATTGAAGCCAAAAATTTCCTTCATTAGCAGGAGACAAAGATTACTGCTAACCGCCAGACTGAATCATCAGAGAGAAGAAACTTCATTTATATATATATATGTATATATATATATATATATATATATATATATATATGTGTGTGTGTGTATCTTTTTCTTTCAGATTGCCAGTTATAAACAAGTCCCCATTAATCATTCGTTATCAAAAACAGTATCTCTGTAGCATAGTGCCCTTCTAAACCACAAATCAACTGATGATAACTTTGATGTAATTGTTTATATGGACTCGGGCTTTTGCCTTTACTCTTTGGTTTTTGGTATTCTTAAAAAAGAAAAAGAAAAGAAAAAATGAATAATCCATCCAATCTTTTTGCTGTAACGTCTTCCATATAAACCTGCAAGAACTGTGAAACTAAACACTAACTACTTTTATGATAAAAAGAAATAAAAGATTTTTCTGAAGCCATCACAGTTTCATTAGCATAAGGAGTTTGCTTCTAATAAACCTGGCCAAATTAGTGTCAAGAAGAAAGCATCAAACCTGGTGGTCCACAAGAAGTAAAAAAACACTCAACTTTCAAATTTTTAATGGACAAGTAGATCAAGTTATTCGACTTGTTATGAATCCAGACATAATCTAAAGGATTTAGTTAAAACTTTTAGAGAGAATTTTCTCAATTTCAACTTAAAAGCATTTAGAGCATTTTATGTTTGAGGAAAAGGGAAATCCCTACAAAATGCAGCAATCTTATAAATGGCAATTAACTGATGAAACAAAAAAAAATTATTGAGCAACATTTGATAACTCTGGCCACTACAAACTGCTCAATTTTTATGAGTAGTCAATTGAAAACTACCTCCGCTAGAAAGACTCATTCAGTCTCTGCTCAATGACATTAGATCAATTAGATGGATCAGATTCTAATTCCAGATGCATCTAATGCAAAAAAAAAAAAAAGTATTGTCATCAAATCATGTTTGAAAACTGACCATTAATGTCAATCATTTATTTTTATTTCACATTCTTCACAAAATGCACAGATTAAGTTCTTTTTTTAACTGATGGATGGAATGTTAACAGTATTACTCTCAACGTCTCAAGGACTGTGTGGTATTTGAAATGAAATAAAATATATTTGGTTTGTACTTAACCTGAATTTGTGAAATTAATCATGCTTGAAAGATTTTTTATAGTAATTCCCAAATAATGCATAACTTTTGAGTAGAAAATGGTAAAATTAGACCAAGAAACTAAAGACAAGTGCTTTTCATATCCCACTAAAAGATTTTGAAACTAAGGACGAAGTTTACTTTTTACACCAAGAGATTGACTGCTTTGTAAATAGACATATGTAAATTGACGCTAAGTGACGTCATTCAAACATCACCATCTTGAAAACTAATAAAACTAATAAAACAAAGGTCTCTATCGGATCTAAACCCAGTGATGGGGAACTGTTTTATATTTTTCTAATACATTTTTTTTTTAAATGTTCAAAATATTAATTGAAATTTGAAAATATATTTATAAAACTAGGATAATAAAATGAAAGCTAAAAAGTTTTGTCTTCAAATTCCATTGCATCTCATCTAAAACCTATGCCTCATTGGTTTGCCATCACTGTCTTTACAAAAGATAGATACATAGTTTCAATTTTATTTCCATAATTAATGTATTAGTTTGTATTTTTCAAAAACTACCCCCAATCGATAATAGAACATTTTTTTTTCTTTCCAATGGTAGGTAATTTTCAAAACTTAACTAAAAAAAATACTTCTTTTTCTTATTCAACTTTTTGGGATTGAAAGGACAAAAATTCCTTCTTTTTTTTTCAATCAAAAAATGACATGTATCGGAGAAGGTAAGCAATTTCCATAAATTCATGTAATTTGTTTTCCTTTTTAAGATGGTGATGTTTGAATGACATCACCCGGTATCAAGTCAAATGTGTCCTTTTACAAAGTAGTCAATGTTGGGGTGTGAAAAGTAAACTTCATCTGAATTTAATAATCAAAATGTGAATAAAATAAAATGAAATAAAATAGTCAGATAATTTTCCTTACCTTTAAAACTTGGGATCTGGATGCATTTTCTAAAAATATCTTGTTACTATGTTCATGTATACATCATAGAGCTTTAAACATGCATTATTTAGTGAAATTGATATCCGACTGCCAACACATTATAGACTAAATTTACCCTAGTCTGCCAGGTGATACTCCTTACTCTTCAGTATTTAGGAATCGCATAAAACAAAAGCAGTTAGGTTTTACCTGACAGGGATACCGCAAAATGAATTATATCCTTTAACTAGGCTGATCTTCAAAATGGGAGAGTAGAGTAATCTGTCAGAGCACTTGTCTTTGGAAGGATTCCAAGTAGAATAGAAATAGTGAGAGAAATGTTGCTGGCTATCCTGGTATATGGATATGGGTGTGCTATTCCATGGTTGCTCTGAACTTAGGAAAAGAATTAACAAAGTGCAAATGTGCATAGAAGGGAATTCAAATACTTGAAAGATTTGAAGCAGACTTTTCTACTTCTGGAATATAGGATTGTTTTCATTAAACATCCCGGAACAGTATAATTATTGTATAGATCAATGATGAGATCTGACCTTCCTTCAATAAAACAGGGTTGGTAACCTTTCCTACACAGTGACTGTATAAGACTAGAAAGTACTCAGAGACATGTATTAAATCCCCAGGAATATCTGTGTTCTGGTGCGGGATGTTATAAAGAATTCATGTCCTTCAAATGGGCTGGTTGTAGCTGACGTTTTTGATATCCATCTCTGCTCAGCTATCCACTTAATTATTATACCAACTAACAAAAATCACAGACCAACTATAAATACATCATATTCTTGTATGACTTCTACATTTCTTGATAAAGCCAGTTTGGGCAAAACATTGAAATAAAATATAAGAAATCATTTGTACAGTTGGCTTTCTGATATTGTCATTTCACTCTCATATAAATATATGAAAAAAAAAAATCAGATAAATATCTCTCAATCAGAAAATTCCTGGATCCACCTCAAAATTTAACCATCCCTTCCTTAACCCATTGCCCAACCTCCCAAAAATTTCACTGAAATCCAGAACTTCAGGAGATATTGTCTGGACAAACAGATGGAAAGACGTGACCAATTACATATACTTCTCAAACTTCATGGCAGAGGTAAATATAATATAGTCTGTATTGTATAGCAAACCTGACTAGGCAGATATATGTGGGTGGGGGAGGTCTGAATCTGGCCTGTCAGTGTAAACTGGTGCATTGTATACAAATTTGTAATTCTATGATGGAGTATTTGTAAACTCACTCCTGTGCTGCGAATAATTTCAACATGGAGGCTGTTTTCTCATTATAATTCATTTTGTAGCAAAATTCTTGACAGTTGAGCTTTATTTCTAAAACATTTTTGAAGCATAAAGTCTAATGAAAAGCGTAGGATAGATGCATGACAGACCTAACCAAATAAACATTTTGCTGTCATAGGGAAACAATGAAAAATGTCGAGTAGTCTCAAGGCAAAGGAAAAAGAGACTCTACAGTTCCTGTCATCAAAATAGAAATAACTTCCTATTGACTACATTACAGTCTAGATTATCAATTTTCATAGAAATAGTGAATATATATTTTCTCCAAATACTGAAAGACTAAAAAGTGATTTATAAAGAAAAATATGCCAATATCAACTAATACAACAACATGGAAATGTCTACCATACCATTAATCGATTTTAAATCATAGAAAACAAAAATGTAACAGAACGTCAGAAAATATAGTTCTTAATCCTTTGTAACAATCACTTTCCAGAACATACATCAACCATCCTGGGATAAATAGCACTTGACATGATTATGCTGTCAAAAGCAATTCTGATCAAAAAGAGAAAGTGGCCAGGAACATTTACAAGTAGTGTAAACTGTACAACATTGAGTTGCAATTGAATACAAACTATCAGATCAGCTCAGTGTTAGAGTGTACGGACAGGGAGAACTGGCTTAGTGGTTGAGATAATTGCACATTTCCCCAACAATGACATTGGTTAGTGTTCAAGCCAAGGTAAAAAGTTGAGATTTTGAATGTTAATTTTCAAAGCAGACAATCTAGAACATTTATTTTAGTGTGAAAAAATATACAAATTATATATACAAGCACAAGCCTTAACACTAAAATTTACATAATATCTAGGACTTTAAACATTTGTGGTGGTAAAATGAATATTATAATTCTTCTTAGAATTATTCATATTTTTCAATAGATAATACATATTCCATAGTCCCATCCCTCTTGCTAAAAAAACATTTTCTGATATCTAATTGACTTCTATTTATTTCTACCATGTACGTGTGGCCCTTCGATTCCTTATGCTCCCATCTAGTAAAAAAAAATAAATCAGGGTTAGCTAATTCGTCACTTGGAAGATTGATACCATATAATCTTTATATACTTCATTTGACCATGTATCAGACTAAGCTAAGCTTAGTAAATGTGTAGTGTATACAGAGCGGTTAGTTGAGCAGTAAGAGGTTTTCATCTCTGTACACGATTATGTACTTATACATCACATCCACCTCCGAAAAAAAACAATTACAAAGCACAGCTAATAAATTTTTCTGTTGATGGACAGGTTAGTTTTTATATAATACACAATATCCAAAATACATAATTATGTATGTTGTAAATCATTCATGGTAGAGTGACTGATGCTATTTTTATCATTTTAAACCATTGGCAATATTTGCTATGGGAGATCATATGCATAAATTTCTTCTGCTTTTGAGAAAACTTCTATCATTCTAATTAATGCCAGAAAAAAAAAAAAAAAAAAAGAACCGGGGCAACAGAGAAACTTTTTTCGAGCCTATAATAACTTTAAACATCCAAAAATCAAAATCAATTTTGTAATTATCATTTATAGTTTTTAGTGGCATAATAAGAACACCATTAAAATGTTGAGGGAATAAATAATCATAATTTTGCTCCATTCAAATAAATCGGTTTTAAAACTAACTGAAAAATTATCTTTCAACTGGAGAGATGCAATGATTAATTGGTTATTTAACCATTAATCTAATAGCCAACATATTCAGTTTTCTGTGATGGAAGACTATCTTTGGATTGTAAACAAAACGAAACACTTGAGGATGTCATCTCGGGCTTTGGAAAACAGTGATCAACAATTTTCACCATTTTATTCAATTAATCTAGAAAATAATCAACAGATTAATCGATGATGAAAAGAACTGTTAGTTACAGCCCAAGTAAACTGTAACAGAATTAAGAACAAATAAAATAGAAAACCCAAATTCTGTGTCACATTCTGAGCTCTCGGTCTTTGAATCAGGGTTGCCAGATAGTTGGAGACGTTTCTGGTCCTAAACATGCCAAAATTATTTATAAAAACATTGCAATACTACTGCATTTCACTCCAAAAATGAGAATTAATTCAAAATATTTCTACAACAAAGTTAGCTTACCACAATCGATCTTAAATTTCAAAGAAAGCGTCCCCCAAACTTTTCAGACCATTGACCCCTTTGTACAATCTTCAATTCCTCATCAACCCTTAACCATGTACCATGAATACAACTTAGAATAATTAAGTAAACATGCAGTTTTAGACATGGCTCCGTTTCAATTCAGTTTGTTCCATTTTTTTTCAGAGAGAAAATAAATATGGCCAAATCAAAAAGTTCATGGCCAAATTTGACAGGGATAATTTCTGAGACAGACAAATATATTCAGAGAGAAAGAGAGGGGGCAGTGAAAAAGTTAATATTTACATATATGGTGGTTGTTTCTGTCAGAGTCAAGTTATACAAAATTGCTGGATGCATATAGTATTGAAAAAACCAAGTTTTTCAGAAAAATCACTGACACCCTGATGGCATCTTCAAATGTATTCTTAATCAATTTTTCAGCACCAAGTCAAAATGTTATACTGATAGACATTTTGTCAAAATTTTTATTTTTTCAAGTTATCAATTAGCCCACAGACATTATTTCAAACTGACTATTCATTGACAACCTTTTTGTTGAAAGCATATTTCATTGACAGGATTTTTGCCAAATGAGCATTTTGTCATTAGTAAATTTTACATAATGCTTATTTTTGTTTCATATATTATCAGTTATGTCTGGGCATTTTGTTGAATAATATTTCCCTGAGACAGTCAGCTTACCACCGTTTAGTCACGTGGACACTTCGTTGGAAAACCCTTTTGCCAAAATGATGTTTGTACTTTTGGTTGGAAGGATATGATTTTTTTTACTTATGTTCATTATATGTTAATTGCTTCAAAAATTGAGTACTGCATACATCGGAAAAAAACAAAAAACTCACACATAAGTTGATTTGAAGTATATATTTTATTTTTTAATTTTATTTTGGCCTTCTTACGCCAAGACAGACATTTAGAGGTTAAAAAAAAAAAAAAATGAAATTTCGCAAAATTAAATTTGTTTTACATCTTGAATGAGATTGGAAGAACGGTATGATAAAACAAATAAAAAATTAAATTTTGCAAAATATTAGAAATAAACCAGTAGATATCAATACCCTATATTAAAAATATGATAAAATTTTCAAAAATTTCAAGCATAATTTTTCTCTTGGCTTTGCTAGAAAGTAAGAAGCCAAAATTTCTATCCATAGAAACGAAAAACAAATTGTATGTGGATTTACTTTTATCAGTAAGACACCAACGTGGCATAATTGCTGATTGACAGCTATTTGATAAGTCAACAAATAAAACTCTTATTCACCTCAAGTTTTTTTATCATTTCTCAGTCAGCAAAAAGCCAAGACGGAAAATCGGCAAAAAGGCTTTTGACAAAGTGTCTACATGATAAAATGGCTGTCTGCTGACTGTGTGTCACAATACATAAGAGAGACATTACTTATTGGTAGGGCCTTTTACTGAACAGACTTTGGAGCATTTCAATTTCTATTTTTCTTCTAATTTTAATGAGTTAGAATGAAAATAGTGAGAAAAAATGAATGTAAAGCAACATTTTACAAAATAATTTTTCTGCCTCCACCATCCACACATTATTCAATGTTATGTATTAGTACAATCTGAACAACTATGCAGGCAGTTTCAACTAATTTATTACATACAAGAAATTACTATATTTAATAATGTTATGGTTCATTAATTAAATAAAACATGATAAACAGACAGAAGGAGTTGATAAGAAGATAAGAAGAGGAAAATAATTGAATAAAAAGTAAGTGTTCTTTAAAGTTCCATGTAAATAGAACCCCATTCACCTAAAACTCAAAAAATATTTTTGAAAAACCAAATAGTCCAAATCCTTCTAGGTCCACTAAGTATGCATACTAAATTTGGTTAAAGTGTTTAAACAATATTTAAAGGGGAGGAGACAGACAGACAGACAAAGAGATCCACTTGTTTTATATAGATATAAGATAATATGGGTTAAACCAAGCTTTCTTCATATTATGGACCTCTGTAATATAAAGAAAGCCGGGTTTAACCCATATTATTTCTTCAAATATGGGTTTATCCTTTCAAAGCTGGGTTTAGCCCATATAGACCATGGGCCAGGAGCCTAAATTTGGTGTATAGGTACTATAGAAGGTACTAAATTTATAAATGCATTTTGGGATGTAAATGTCTGCATAGTATGAAAACAGTTGATGGACTTTTGGGTTGCCGAGCAGGAGTGAACAATCAAAGTATATACGTCGAACGGCAGGTGAGTAAATGGGGAGAATAACGATATGCAGATAACCGTAAAAGGAAAAAGTGTGCTAACTTCATTGGATGGATTTAGTTTTCAGAGGAGATTCATTCTGTCACAGGCAGCATGTTCCCTCTTGGTTGTGGTATGAGTAGGAGTGTTGGCCATAGCCTAAGGGTGCCAAGCCTAACATTTTTGTGTTGGTAAGATAAAGGGAAGCTGTTGGGAGTTTCAGATGTATAATCACATGGCAATCATCTGTACCATGAAGCTGAAGGGTGAGGCTGATGAGCGATCCAAATCCCAAACGGATACATCAGAGATACAAAATGCAGTAGCATAATTCAGATACAAGATAAAACAGCCATGGTCACTATAAACTGAATGATAATAGTGTTATACCTGCTGGCCTAACAGATTTTCTGACCGCCCACATAAATGTCAAAGAGAGGACTTTTATCAATGATGTGTTTTTCCATGATACAATAAGTAGCACAATATTCAGTACACAATACAATATGTATGAGCTCAGGTTAAAAAAAGCCTAACTTCAAAAAGAGAAGTATTAAAAAGATTGGACGAAAAAAAACAATCGTTATCAGAATATAAGGTCAAGAGAAAAATAAACCTCGTCAATTGAAAAAAAAAAAAAGAACCTGCCATATACACTGAATTTCAGCATGGTTTAGTTATTTTGTTTTTGTTTAAAATGTTTATAATTCATTTTGAAGGTAAAAACAAAAAGAAAATTAAGTGGATTTCTTGACTTCTTTTTAACAAATTTAATTAATTTAAAACATTCTTTTAAAAAAGATATTGGATCTTTATGATACAAGAGTGGTAACCATGAAACATCTTTTATTGATAATGGTATTTTCAAAAATATGATTTAATAAAAATTGAAAAAAAATAGAAAATTAAAAAAAATACTGTATTTCGATTATTCTCTAACAGTCAAATATACAGAACAGTTGGTTTATTAAATGCATAAGAGGCAATATTACACCATTTCCCTGGTCATCATTTCTGCATTGATAGAGGATTCTACTAGGTACCATAGAATTTTTAAAATGTCAACATGTGCATCCACTATGTTTGTTACTTGCCATGAAAATGTAAATATGATTTCAAAACAGTCAGTACCAAGATGTAATTTATGAAGATTTGTTTTGCTTTTTCAGACAAAATTCTGTTTTCTTTCATTCTATCAAGAGAAAAAAAAAAATTTTGTGTACCAAATTGCTAAAGAGATGAAAATTGCAATATATGAATGAATCATTGCAGTTCTATTCATCAAATGTGCAGTCTTTGGTATCAATAGAGGAATGCTCTTGACACCTGAAGCTGTTCTTCTCCAATGGGTTGTGAAGAGTCTGATGGACAATGTGGAACTCATAAAAATTCTCAATCAACTTGAGCATAGAATCTCATTCTCAAAATTGGCTGAAATAGATACAGCTATTTGTCTTGAGAAATTGATAAGAGTAGAGAAGTATAGGATAGCCCTTCCAAGCAATGTACTCACGGTTGTGCCAAACAGTCTTAACCAATGATAACACTGACATTATAGAAGGGACTTTGAGCAGAAAAAGGACTTCACATTGTGTTGATGGTACCATAGCACGAGTGAAGGGAAAAGCACCTGGATTTTCCAGATTAAAGTAGAACTCCAGGAGAAAAAGAATAGATCTATTATACTGACAGCACTTCAACATCTTGAATATATTGCCAGGCAATGCTGTGGGTCCCAAAGTAAAGCTTCTGTCTCATTAGACACTCAAGAAGAAAAGTTAGCTCATGATAACCTTGTATGGTCATTTGTAAAACTGCAAGATACATCTTACCAATGTGTATGGTCAAGGACAGGATTCAACATCCATAGTAGAATGAGTGTACCAGCTGCAGAAGATACTGTGCAAAAGATAATGCACCAACAACACTACTGTCAATGGTGCATGGAGTTTCAAGCCAGGAACTGAAAATCATGAAAGCTCTCAATCTACAGAAGATTGTGTGTTTGATCAATCTCTGTATGCCAAAGCTGTTGAAATACTATGGATGCACCAAGATATGTTTCAGCCAATCATTCTTTTAATAGGAGCATCCCATATAACATGTATGCTTCTTTCAACCATTGGGAAAAGACTCCATGATGCTGGACTTGGAGACCTTACAGTTGTGTCCGATGACATAGCTGAAGGATCCATTGAAATTGTACTTGAATGTAGTTAGAACAATTGTGGTGTTCATTTCCACAAATTTGTAAATGAAGCTCTCCTTGGACTTTAATAGAAAAGCTTTTTCTGCTGGTTAGAAAGAAGCCACCATGAGGACACCCAGCTACCAACTAATGTCTCTAGATGCTTGGAATAGAACAAGGAGAAACCATGCAGTGAGAGCCTTATTACAGTTCTGAATGACCCAGCTCACAATCAAATACTTGGCCAATTCATAGGGTGGGCAAACTTAGAAGTGCAATTGAGATCTGTGTTCGGGATGTTTTATATTGACCTAAGTATTCTTCAGGAATTTACCTAAGCTTCAAGAGAAGGGAACTGGCAATTACACCTACATACAGTATCTATGATAATTCTCTGGTGGCTTGCATATGACGAGTAAAACTATGCAAGGCCTCTGCCAGTATACCTAATATAACAATGCTAAAAAAGGATCATCCAACTGTATAGAATATATAAGGTATATAGAGTAGTAGCTTTGAAAAGCAGGTTAGAGACAACAAACCACTTCAGTACATAGCAGTTGATCAAAGCATTGAACATAAAGTCAATATAGACACTCAAGCTGTAGACGGTACCAAAGAGATCACCCAAAAACCAGCTGGTCATCAATTATTACCTCACTGTTAAGTTTCATAGTACATGCTTGGAACATATATTAGACATGATTGAGCTTCATAATGCAAGGGCTAAGCATGTTTACTTTGAGCCTTTACGAGATGAGACTTCAACCCTTCAGCTGGAAAAACTGTTCCACTGATCTCTTAGAGGCTAAAAGGAAAGGTGAAAATGCCTATGACACCTTCAAGAGTGAAAGATTAGAGCCAGGCTGTACTAAATCACTCTTTGATTGCATTCCAAAAATGAAACTCAAAACATTTACTAATATAAAGGAAAAACTTACAAAAACATGCCAAAAACAGACAGTCTTTAAAGCAGAGAGATTATTTGGCCAGTTGGTTCTCATATCAGTAAGTAGAAATCTTGACATGAGAGTGGTACTCAGACATCTTGGGGCATCTTCGTGGTCTCTCTCAAACAATGATGGTACGATGAAAAAGACAAACAAAGCAGTTTTCGCTAGAGAACACAAAGAAAGTTGCTACTGCTGATAATATCCCAGCACCATCAGCTTGTGTACTCGATGACATGTGTTTACTTCTGAGGGTGCATGATGAAAACAATACTTTTGCTGAACAGTCTGCACAGTTATTTAACCTTTCCATGATGAATAGTGAAAACAGTTCATCTAGGAAATCAAAACTAATTCATTTCATTGTAAATAATTGGCAAATAGATAATTCAGAAAAATGCAAGGCAGCAATGTGTTGTATGTTACCTGTGGGGAGAGCTATCTCCAAATTACTAAAAAAAATGTCAAATGAACTGATTAGTAGAGAGGAGAAGACTGACTGTTGCATGCAAGTCATGCTGCATCTCAATATGACTAGGTCATTATCACAGCAGATAATACAGATGTCTTAATGCTTTGTATCACCTTGTAACATCATATTGATGCCAACCTGAGCATCAAGTGTGGGACAAAAACAAGGAAGAAAATCCTTCATGTGAAGAAAATGAGTAGTGCTCTAGGTCAGGGTGCATATTCTGCTGTCTTGGGACTACATGCCAACACAAGATGCAACACCATGAGCGCTTTTAGGGGGAAGAAGCAAACTTAAGGCTCTGCAATTACTTTTGGGGAAAACTAAATTTCAAGATGCTCTTATGGACCTTGGCCAGTGTTGACATCTGTCGGATGATGTTTATCAAGTTCTCCAGGAACTAACATGCCACTCATATTCTCCAAGATCCATTAGTCATGTAAATTAGCTGCAATTTTCAAAGCAAAGAAAGGAGAAGTGCAGTCTGAGCAGCTGCCTCCCAGCAATGACTGCCTCCATATGCATGCATTTATAGCCAACTATCAGACAACCATATGGTACAGATGTCTTGATAGGGACCATAAGATTCCGCCTCCCCAAATTGGTCATGGCCGAGAGCTCAATGAAGACAGTCATCTAAGCATCATAGATGATGGGAGCCCCAGCTCCAGATGTTATTCTTGAGATCTATTCCTGCAAGTGCAAATGTGTTTGCAAGGCCTCAAATTGTATGTCTTGTGTCATAAATGCTTTTTATCTTCAACATTGCTCCAATATCAAGCCAGAGTATGATTAACAGAATGAATGAGATATTTTTGATGAGCATACCATTTGATGAAGTATATTTCATGTGAACATTGAAGATAATTGTTTATTGGAAAGGAATATTCCGAATTGAGGGCATGGGTAACAACACAACAATAAAAGCTATTTGGGACAAGATTTGTAATTAATTATCAAATTCTCATATTATCAATTTATGTGTGTAAATTCTAAGAACAATTACTGTGACTTTTTTTTTTTTTAAGTTTTGGAAAAGAAAAATTTGGGGTCATTTGGAAAGTAAAATGGGGGTAAAAGGTACCTTTTGATGGCTTATTTAGCCTTATACTAAATTTCCAACCTAGCTTAAACTCTATAATACCAACAAAATCATTATAGACCATAATTATTCATGCTACATGGTTTGGGCCTTAAATCATGTGATTGCTTGCTCAAGCTGGGCATATGGTATGTCCATCAGACATTTGTGGACATAGCTTTAGAACCACTAAAAACTCAATTATTTTAGTGCTGCCTTGGGTAGCAATATTTCCCCCATGGATAAATATTAGTTCTTTGAGGTTTTGATTTTAACTTCAAGAAAATCGTATAATGTCAGTAATAACAAAAATATAAAAGAAAATACTTTTTCATACTTAAAGCAAGTTTTAGTCTGTTTCAAGTATTTATTCTATATGGAGCCTGGACTACTCCTTCCCCCCCCAAACCTCCCAATTTTAGTGATTGGTAACAGCATAAATTTTTTTTTAGTTGGTTTCATAATCTAAAAATACTTTTAAAGTCACTTGTTTTGACGAATCCAAAAAGTGAAAAATGATATCCATATAATTTGTTCTTGATTATTTCTTTTATGACATTCACCATTTTTTTTATTCTTTTAAGCACTTTCCTCCTTTATTTTCTAGCATAATGACTTCTTTTATTCATTTCAATGAAAAAAAAAATAGCACAAAAATAAAGAGAAATAAGAGAACAAATGAAAGAAAAATAGAAGTAAATACATGAATCATATTGCTACTGCTCTGGAAAAACTAAATTGTTTGGCAATCTTTCAGTAGAGTGACCCATGCTATTTCAGCATTTTAAACCATTGGCAATAGAAGATCAGGATTGAATCTAAGTTACAGATTAAAAAAACAATTAAAATTATTAATGATTATAATATAATGAATGTCATGTCAACTGATTCCAGTAACAGTTGAAATAGTTTAATTGCATATGATCCAAGGAGTAGGTTAGAGAAAACAAAATGATAACCTTCATAAAAGTTCACCATTTTTATACTAGTCATAATTTTCTATTCAACAAGCATTCAAAATAAATGTATTGCAGAAAAGCTAAATGTTCTATATGCGATCTCTTTTTAAAAGCAACAGATTCTTTTTAATTTGACGTCAGTCTTTCTCAATAAACTCATTTCTAAACATCTAAAACGTGAAGAAATCATTATGTCACAACATGATGATTTCATTGTAAACATAAAAAATTAATTAAACTGCTCACAAAAATAATAGTGCAATTCAAACTATGTGGCTACATCATTACCACACCAGTTAGTGTGATCAAATGAAAATTCAGCTCTAAGCGCAGAAGTAAAGAGGAACAATAAAATTTCAAGATAATAACCAAGAGTTCATCAATTGATATAATTTCTTTATTCTTTGTGACAGAATTCGAACATTGTATAAAAAATCAGTGGTAAAAATAAAATTTACTCCTAGTTACAATCAAGAGATGTTTTGATGAATTTTAGGTGCAATGGATTAAAAACAATGAGATACTAGATTCCCAGCTAATCTTTACTCTAAACATCTTAAAATCAATCAAAACAAAGGCTCTTTCTTTTCAGTAACCCTGTAAAACTTATAAATTCACGTTGGACAAAATATAAACTTCAACTCGTGATTATGCTGGAACTATCTTCATTATCAGAGGCACTCGTTCACAGTGACGTAAAATTAAGTGCTTTTCTCCAGTTCAAAGTCTGGTCATCTTAGAGTAACTAAAAGAGCATTGCCTGTAATTTATTTGGGAAAGATTTCTCCAAGACTAAAAATAATCCATATGGCTGTAGACAGTGAAAGATCAATTCTTTAAACGACTAAGCTCATAGATTATAAGATTACCAACGTTTCATTGATCAAAGACATTTTTATTCCAGGCAAGACTAATGAGACAAAAGAAATCATAAGTAGGAAAATAATTCCATGTAGACGTATACAGATTATGAGTCATTTAGGAGACCTAAAACTATAAGAGAGACCTAAATGACCAATTCTCTTTTCATAAGATTGATCAAACAATCTGAAATCTAACTATTTGTAAGTATCAAAACATGCATTCTTTTCTATTGAAATGCAGGTAATTTTACTGGAACAGACACAGTGTCAATTACTTGCCCAATAACATGCTATTTTCCTGGAGATTTAAATAACAATGGTTACGAAATAGACAATTAAAAATAGACTTAATCTGATCTATTATAAACAGATTAAAGACTAAATTCAAACAAATTACAGTTTTATAAAAAGAAAATTTGGTCACAAATAAGTCAATCTTTAGGGTAAAATACTAAATTAAGTATTAAAACAAAATTTTGAAAACTAAAAATTTCAACAGTTTGCAAGTTATAGGCTACATCTTGAAATGAGTTCTTAATAAAATAAAAAAAATCACCCTATAAACTATGTAAATTCTCATTATACAGCCCAATTGAAAAACACTATCTACTACAATCCTTACAAGTACCAAAGAAATGCTTACAAGATGATAAGAGATATATATTATTGATTGAAAATAAATGAAATCATCCTTTACAGGAATCATTTTATAAATTGATACACAAGTGATAAGCGTTAGGTAAGTATTCCCAATATTTAGTATTGAGTTATTCCCCTTAAGCCAGAGAGTGCTTATGGACCGGTTAGACATCCTTTGTTTACATTCCATGTGAATGGGTGCTATGTTGTTTCATGGAGTGAAGGAAGGCCCACATGCCAGTTGATGTAATGAATAAGATAAATTAATCTTCTGTTGATTTAGATTCCGTCATTTCTCAACTCACACTGGTAGCAGATTGGTAAATTGAAAGAAAAACAAACAATATAAAAGACATATTTGATGATATATCAACCTTTTCCCCGGAGAATTATCGTAAGAAGTGTGAAGAAACAGTTATGTATTTGATGGCATCAAAATTAGAAAAATCTTAAATGGCTCCCAATGTATTATTCAGTTTGACAGGTGAAGCCAAAAAACACAATTCTAGAAATGATTTAAGCAGACTTAAGTTCAGAAAATGGCTTGTCCAACTTATACATGAAGTTGGAAAAAGGTTCTGAGCAAATTTGATTGAAAACACCAAAAAAAATAATGATGCCAAAGCAGTCACTGGGGATGCCAATAAGAATGCTGGAGAAAGAACTTCAGAAAAAAAAGTTGGAACTATAAAGATGCAAAAACGAAATGAAAAAACAGGAGGAAAAGAAATGACTAAAATAATTAACAAGTCGCAAAGGATATAAACAAGGATTCAGAAACTAAAATTAAAGGAAATTTTACGAGGGAATATGACAAAATAATCACCGGAGAAAAATCAGAACTTTCCATACAAAGAATCCAACATTGGAAAAATAAATATTCTGAAATTTTTCTTCAGAAAAAAAATTGGAACTACAGATTCTAAAATTTATCAAATGGATAAACAAAGTTGCTACAGAAAATGAATTCTTTGATTGGATGGTTAACAATAAAGAATTTCCTCACAAAGTATGAGAGAATGTTGAGAATTTGTTCAACAAAGTTATTATTGAAGAATTCATTGATAAATATATTGATACAGAATGTCTCTCGAATAGAAATAAAAAAATTTTTTTAAATTATTTCTGTAAAAGCTATTGAAGATAACAAAATAGATAGCAGGCTAGACAATTCTTTAAAAAAACAAAACACCGGCCATAAATAGTGAGGTGAATCTTTCTCTTATAAAATTTTTGAATAATAAAAGCTAAGCCAGAGGAGAAAATTTCATAAAGAAAGATATGTATTGGAAGGAAAAGAAGGAATTTATTTCCAGGTATACAGAGAACTGCTGATGGGATTCATAATGAAATCAGTCGGAAAATTCTGAGATCTACTTTAAAAGCAGACAGAAAGTGAGAATATCCTTAAAAATGAGTATGACAACCTGAAAATATATGTGGACACAGGAGAAGTATTTAGAATTTTTCAAAACCCACAGGATCTGATCTTAAATGTCACTGCCATTAATATGTCAAGTGATATCATATGATCTACAAGTACAAAATTCAGATTAAAACCCCCAAAATTGACAGGTGAACAAAACACTCAAGTTACTGTTACAAATGCCACCGTGTAGGTCATTTACCTAATGATTACTGCTCAGGTCATGTCCGCTGTTACAGGTGTAAAAAAGTTGGCCACATAGTAAGTTACTGTTATGCTGTGTTGAAATGCTGCTACATATGCAGCCAGCAGGGTCATATTGCTCATTGCTGTGGATGCCATATTGTTTCATAGGAGGGAACGAAGGCACACATGGAGGCTGATGTAATAAAAAGATTAAAGAGTTGCAAGTAATCTTCTCTGGTTGTGAATTCTGTTGAGACTGTCATTTCTCAACTCATGATGAGTATACAGGAAGATTATTTTTCCAGCCACAAATTTTAGCAATATACTTTAATATTTAATATATAATTTAATTAGGAAGTAGTTCGCTGCATTTAACAAACATCATTCTGTAAATCCAAAGACAGTTCAGTTATCTAATTTCAACCTTACCTTACATCATTTGGCAAATCAAAAGGCAGTTCAGTTGTACCTCTTCTATTTTTTGACCTTACCTTACCTTCATGCAAATGACTATGTTAGATACACTTCAATAAATCGATTGGTTCTCGTATCCATTGAACTTTGTATGGTGAAGGTGAAGTCAGTTTAGATGGATTCACAAGTTCATTGAAGCCGAAATTCGTTATTGAGAAAAATCAATTAAATATGGAAGCTTAACTTTTTTCTCTCAGTTGTAGTGAATAACCTTCAATATTTTAATTTGGTTATGTTCAAAAATCTTTTTCCAAAACAGATGCCAGTAATGGTCAAGTCTTTTTTTGGCTGAAACTGCTCTTCTAAGATCTGGATTTCAGCCAAGTAATTCCACTTGTGAAATGTTCATGGTCACTAACCAAGCCTGAACATTTTGGATAGTGTACTAGTCAAGTATTCCACTATTTCTACCCTATTTTAAGGAGATAAATAAATATACTATTGTACATACAAGTAAGCTTATTTCAGTTATTAATGGAGAGAAATACTAATACTTATTAGTTAATTTGAATGTTAACAATCATGTAAATATGACTCAGAAGATTTTTTGAATTCTTTTATCAATTATGGATTAATCATTACTAAATCCTGCAACAAGGATTTAAGATACCGTAAACCCTCTTATTAATGGACCTCTTATCACTGGATTTTGGAAATACCGGACGGAAATACCGGACAGAATTGGCTCATTGTGAATATTTTGTTTGCCAAGATTCATTCAAGCAAACATACATAAAAAAAATTATGAAAATATATTTTTCCCACCAAAGTAGTATGGACTTGTTCTCTAACTGAATCTGACCTTTGTTTTTTCTGGAAATTTTGTTTTATCAGAAAAAGTTACTTTTATAAGAGAAGCAAGTTGTGTGTGTATGTATGCATGACTGTACTGAATCTATGGAATTCTAGGCTTTAATAAGTTTAAAAAGTTGGATTTTTCTAACTATAGTAATAGTGGCACCCCCCTATTGTAAACTTTTATCTAAAATTAAATCATGCATAATTAATCATGCTACAAAATGGCTCAGTATTGTAAATCGAAGAGCTGACTGTTGCTTATTTATAAGATTATGTTGTTTTATTGAATCATGCATTTGGACTGAAGATTTTTTTCTTTGGTCATAATTGGAAACTTCTGTACATAAAATCAGCCTTGCTTTTTCTTTCTAAAATAGACAATATATCTTTTAAAGATTGAAAAACTAAAATGAAAAATTGAATGCACCCTTATTATTTTTGTGTTACTTAAACAATGGAGGCTCTTTCCAGGGAAATTTTGGTGGTTTTGATCTAAATGTGTTCCAATAGTAAGATTGTAGTTTATCTAGAAATCTGATTGTTTCGATCTTTTTATCTTTCCACAAAATGATACTTAATAATGAAATAATAAACCAAAATTATAGCTTGCTGAGAGATGATTTGTATATAGAGCTGTTTCAGAGTCAGAAACTTCAATTTATGTAGAGCCTTAAATTGGAAAAAATTAAGAGAATTTTGGATGTCCAATTGATTTGAATTTTCATTAAACATACATGGCTAAAAATGGACACAGTATTCAAAATCAGACATATCTCGCTATCATGTATCATCAATAAATATAATTAGTTTTATTTCCTTTATTCATAATTATTTTATATTCTCTTCCAATGTTATTCATATCTGTGTACTGTATTTGTGCTACTTCTATGTTTTGGGGATATTTCAGGGTTTTTTTTTTGCATAATTTGGTAATACCTGACAATTAGTATTAACAGACACCTGCTCCCCCTATAAATAAGAGGGTTTACAGTATAGGCAAATTTGTTGATCATCATCAGCCTTTTAGCGTCCATCGTTGGACATAGACCTTCCCCAGGATTTGCCACAATTCTCTCTCATGGGCATCGCGGAGCCAGTATTTCCTGAATCTGTCTAGTTTATCTCTCCATCTTGTGTTCTATTGGCCTCGGTTTCTCATGTGATCCCTGGGGATCCATGTTGCGAGACGTGATGTCCATCAGTTGTCTTTCATTCTTGCAACATGGCCTGCCCATTGCCATCTGAGTTTTTAATAGTTTCTATGATGTCATGGACTCCCGTTTTCTTCCTTATATACTGTGCAGTTTTGTGATCTCTCCATGTAAGGTTGAGCATGATTCTCTCATGCGCACGTTGCATACTTCTCAGTTTGTAGGTCTGTCTCTTGGTTAGGTTCCATGTTTCAGCTCCATAAGTGACTATTGGGAGAATACATTGGTTGTATACTCTTCTTTTTAGGATTATTGGGATCATCTGTTTTTTGAAGGTTGAGCTTGCTCTGCCGAAAGCTTGCCGTCTCAGAATGATTCTTCGCTTGATTTCCTCCTCTTTTGAGGATCTCATGGAGATTCGTTGTCCTAGGTAATGTAATGGTCTACCTTGCCGAGTTTTGCATATTCTAGCTTGACAGTTATGTTCTTATTCTCAACATGATTATTGCACATTATTTTGGTTTTACTGAAGTTCATGTGTAGGCTGACTTTTTTGCTTTCTTCATTTACTTCATCTAGCATTAGTTGGAGGTCATGTATGTTCTGTGCAAAAAGGACGATGTCGTCTGCAAATTTAAGGTTGCTCAGATATTCACTGTCTATTTTGATTCCTCTATTTTCTCAGTTCATATTTCGGAAGATCATCTCAAGGCAGGCAGTAAAGAGTTTGGGTGAGCTGGTATCACCTTGTCTTATTCCTTTTTGAAGCTGAAACGGTTCAGAGTCCTTATGTAGCCTAATGAAGGAGTTACTGTGATTGTATATGTGTTGCAGTACTTTGACGTATTCAGGGTCTACACCTTGTAGGGTGATGGCCTTCATGACCAAGGGAATTTCTACAGAGTCAAATGCTTTCTTAAAATCTCTAAACGCTATCGCGAGTGGCATTTTGTATTCTGCTGCCTTCTCTTTCAGCTGATTTATTGAATGAAGATGGTCCATGGTTAAGTAACTTCTACTAAATCCATCCTGTTCTCGTGGTTGGTTTTCATCAAGTGTTTTAGTAATGCGGTTGGTGATGATTTTTCTAAAAAGTTTGATGATATTTGACAATTTTCATGTGCCAAATTTCAACAGTGTAGTAAGATTTACTGAGCGATATATTAAAAAATATTTTCTTGTAACAGGGACATTGGTAGGCATTGCAGATGGAATACCTAATAAAAAGAAGTATGGGATTAAATAGGCTGTTTTGAAAATAATGGCCGATTTTATTACATCATATTTTAATAGCGTTATAATATATACTCAGTATTTCTTTAGTTTACATGCATATTAAGTATTGTTCAATAGATTTTTTCCTTTCACGGATAATAGTTTGCATGTTTAATGGCTCCAGACTTGAGATGAAAATGGAAGAGTTACGAATAATTTCCTGGCATTAACTTAAATTTGGCCCCAATGCCTATAACAATAACCAAGTATGGGTGAAGGTACAATTTCAGAACATTATTTCATTGTTTTCTGAAGGTTTAGAATGAAGATACAAATCTCAACAAAGAAGAGAGCAGAGGACATCTTTCTACAGTTGCAAATGCTAAATAAATGAGTTGGTGGAAAAGAATACTTACTAAATTGAGGAATAGTCAAATATTAAAGATTTCAATTTCAACAATTTTAGAATATTTAAAACATATCAGTATTGAAGAAACTTGATAAGTGGGTGCCGCATAGATTCACCTAAATTCAGAAAAATTATACTTTTGAAATGGGTGTAATGATGTTGTTGCTAAACAAGAAAGATCCATTTCTTGATCAAATGGTAACTTCAATGAAGAGTGAATCCGTAAGATAACTTGTTATGATCTGCACAATGGTTTGACCATGATGAATTTCTAGAGGTTTTTCCAAAACCAATGTTGCACCAACAAAAGATTATGATCTCTCTATGGTAGTTTATGACAAAAATAGTTCACTAAATATCCTCTACAAGCATTGAATAAGAAGAATAAGAAGGATTGAGTAATATACACAGCATTAATCACATTTGCTCCATGAAACACGTTGCACTTAGCCTCATCTTCCATATTCTGATCACCATTTTCTCAATTATTCATACAACAATATTCTAAAAAAATAAAAGTGTTTCACTGACTGGGAAGATACATAAAATGCCTTTGGGCATTTTTAGAGTCTGGATCCCAAGAATCCTATTGTAAAGGTATGAATGATCCTTGTCAGCAAAGTTATACAGACTTGAAAAGTTCATATTTTGAGTCATTATATTACTTGCAAATAGATTTGCTGACTGACCATTTATTATTATTTCAATTTGGTCATTATTTCCCAAACAACCTAACAATTTACAGATAACTGAATCTATACTTAACAAAACATATTTGTAAGAGAATCGGTTTAAGAATCAGAAGACATACTTCAAAATATGCTGGTTTTATAAGCTATTGAGAGTTCATTTCCAACCAGATGCTGCAGAAATGAGACTCTTAACCCAACTTATCTTATCTGAAAAAATTGATACCATCGAAACCAAATATCACGAATAGATACTTTAATATTATAGATATTTCAAGTTTATGTTGAAACTGCAACCCTGATTTGAAATGAATTTGCTACTTGTGGACGTGCTGATTAAATAATCTTCACTACAGAAATAATGACTAACCTTTACAAAAACTTCCCATGTCTATTGGGCTAAAGAGCAGGTGTCCTGCAGCCAAGTATAAACCCAGTTGTAAGTTTGGCCATGACTCATTTACTAAGTTGAGCCAAGTAAACATACTTTAGGGACTATTGTTATATATCCATTCTTTAGAGACAAACTCAGCTATTTTTGTAATATGAACATCCCAAAAGATTTTTGGATATAAAAGTATGCAAAGGTATATGAGCAGAGTGAGAATGAAGTAGAAGAGAGTAGAATAAACAAATAAAGCTAGTTCTGTTTGTGTTTACCACTTGAAGCATAGAGTAAGAGGAGGAGGCTAAGCAAGCCACATTTCTGAAAGTGAGAAAAACGTGATCCTACTCTTTATTTACTAGGCTTGCACAATCTCAGTCAATAAATAGAATCAGATTTGTGCACATAGGGGCCAATGCTGACAACAAGAGTGGAATTAGCAAATGAGTAGACGTGACTGTCAGTAAAGAAGAGGAGAGTATTGATAGAAAAAGTAATTATCAAGATAGTTTTCTTCCAATTTTACCGTTACCATGATTTCATAAATATACACACTCATACATGTACTGCTGAAATGCATCTGTAGAAGTGATCAAACAAAGTTTTCAATAGATTATGACCTTAGGGTTAGACAGTTTCTTGGCTGGAACATCATTACCACTAGCCCAAGGTTCCCCAGCAGTATATCATAAAATTCACTGAACTGTCATTCAACTTTTATTAGTGTGGCTTCGGATATGATTGCTACAACCAAACAAATGCAGTTTCTGTCTAGATATTCCAGTAATATATTTGTTTTCTTTGTTTTTATCCCAAGGTACTTCAGATATTTTGAGGTTGAAGTAGCTACAGAAATATAGGATTCAACCTTAACAGGAAATATGTTACTATGCAAGTCATTTCCTCCAGATTCAATGCACAACACTACTAATACATAAAGCAGAAAGATTAATCAATGTTAATAAACAATCTATCAATTCATGTAGGATGTTTTATTCAAGGAACTGCTGCATCACTAGATTCTGAGTGATAAGTTAACAGTAAAGGGAAAGTACAGGGTTTGTATTAAATCTGGATCAGAATTTATCTAAAATAAATATCATCTTCAATTCATCTTTTTTTGTAAATTTTCTTTCCATTTATAAGTTTGTACAAAATTTTCAAAAACTTTAAAAGCAATAGACTAAATAGATGAAGTTACAAATTCTCCCGATGTCCTTGAAAACCAGTTTCAACAAGATTATTTAGTAGTTTTAATTATAATTGTTTTATTACTAACAAAAAATATTAATTACTTCTAATGTTGATTTTTCCACCAAAATTAATTTCCATCAGCAGCAGGTATTACTAGTAGATATTACTCCAATATGCATTGGTATGTGTAGAGATAAAATGAACTTTTAACAAGTATAATACAACTATGTCATTCCTAGCAGTAAAATCTAAGGTTAAAGGAACAAATATCGACAAAGACTAAAAGGTATTACACTTGTTATATGATGAACACTGAGTAAAATAAAAAAGCTTCATGTAATTATTCTGGGACTGAGGTAATCTAAATCCATTGACTAATACATTTTGTTTATCAACAACACATTACAGAAAATCTGATTACATCAAGTGATCACATGGACCATCACACATAGACTTTATGAATGAAATTTGTATAATTTGATTTTTGATCCATCATTCTCACATACAAAGAAAATTAATAAAGTCAAATCGACAAAAATTATCCATTGTATATATATATATATATATATATATATATATATATAATTTCATACACATGGGTCTTCACAAAACAACAGTAATGTTGTCAAAAAAAGCCTCCATCAGTTGATGACAGACTTTAAAAACAATTTTCTTGCGAACATAGATGTTCTTTTGTTTCACGTTTTACTTACAGCTATCCAAAAGGATGGTTTTCCATTCTTTCAACATGCTTCTAATGAATAACCAGCAGTGTTTACAATTTATTAGACATGCTTTAAGTCACCAAGTCAATAGATCTAATTTTAAATTAACAAAACAGTAGGTTAGCAGATAGATAAATCTCGGCAGAAATAACAAATCAGATAAATCAACAGTAGGTAGTAATCCATTAAGTACATAAAACATTTATGGTTCGCTGAAAGTGGCAATTACTATTGACATTATTGATCTTCTATTATATAACACTGTATACTAAAAATAGAAACCCAAGACTCCAATAGCTCAATGTTATTCCATGGAAATTTTACAATAAGATCTTAGTGCTAAAAACTCATTTTTTAATTGGGTTTGGTGGATGAACAAAAATCAAATTATACAAATTTCATTCATAAAGTTTGTGTGAAGGTCCATGTGATCACTTGAAGTAATCAGATTTCCTGATAACAGAGCAAGGTTGTTGATAAACAAAATGTATTAGTCAATGAATTTAGATTACCAAAGTCCCAGAAGTAATTACTTCTGTCATAAAACCAAAACAAAAAAAAAAGTAAAACTAACAATTTTGAAATCCCAACATAGGGATAATGTCAATATTAAAAATAGATACAGTGGTAAAAGTGTATATAATCTGCACATTTAAATACAGAGCATTTACAAGAAAGATAAGTAAGTCAATAATTTTAGGTTTAATGCTTATTTTCAAGATATTTCTTTCATAGAAAAGCTAAGAATGCTTTTGATGTTAGAATCCTGCAGTAATGATCAGATTGGAGATGGAAATAATCAAAAGGATGTTGCTATTGAATAAATGCAAGAATGATTATTGCATACCTGCAAGATAACCCTGCTATTTAAAGTCAATCTTTGATCATATATTCATTCTTTCTGATCTGTATGAAATTTTTTTTACATATGTCTACCAGCACATTTTTTGTTAAGTAAAAAAAAAAAACAAATGAAAAATCATGGTCTTACCAAATGGTCAGTAGTATCTATTCCATTTTATTGAAATCTAATCAAATATGCAGCTCAATTGTTAATTGTAACATTAAATCAACAGCTTTTTTGAAGTTGAATAGAACACATAACTCAAGTAGAGATACAAATACCTGCTTACTTTTTTCAAGTAGTCCTCTAGTATAATCCAAAATACTCTTTCTCAGATTTCTCTGAGAGTTCATGTTTAGCATCTTAATTACAAAAAAAATCTATAAAGCATTTTAAATCCTTAAAAAAGGAAAAAAACATTAATCTTCAGGAATGAGAGGGGATTCAGGCAATGCAGAAAAGTATTGGAAATTCATTTCACAATACTAGTATAGGCAGACATTTTTGCGATGAGCATCTAAACAAACTATAGGTTTTGAGCAAATGAGATATTGTTTATTTATTATATATTTATAAGTCCCTGTTTAAGAATACATTTTTTCAAGACAATATGGTAAAAGCAATAAGACAAACATTAACTGGAAGGGAGATAACTTACTTGAAGATTGAACCCCCTATTTACCAACATGCAGCAAAAAATCATTAACATATTAGAGAGTTTTGTACCTAAATCTCTCTGTTATTTTTGTAAATGACTGAATTGTTTTAAAACTCCTTATTTTGGATCCTATACATGGACCTCACATATTTGATTGAAATCAGTTATTTCAAATTAAGTACATCTGATTTAAGAGAAAAAAAAATGCGTTTTCATTTTAAATAGAATATCTGTGCATGTATACACATGGATACAATAAAATGGTGATAAGATACAGAATCTCTGATTTTCAAACCATGCTAATTCATAAAATCAACAGATATGGACAAATTAGAATTCACTTTCCGTTTGAGACTCTTAGCCATCTCTTATATTACGTATAATGGAATTGACAAAATAAAACAACCCAACAAATTTTGAAGCTATTTCAGGCTAGGTCAGACCTTTTTTGCATAGGCGAAAAGCTTTCAAAATGAACTTTTTTGGCAAAACATTACTTGAGTTTTATTGGCCAAGCTAAATATATATTGTCATCCAAGCAATTCAGCTGAAGATGATCTTTCCAAAGATATACAAAATTATACTCAATTTTGCAACACACCTAAGTATCACCACACACAGTTTGAAAAGCTCTAGTCTATGTAATATCAAAAATCCGACAAGGTTGTTCAACATCAAATTCATACAAACAAAAGAAACTAAAAAATGAAATTCATAAGAAAATAATTTGTTCAATTAAAATATTTCCTTCTCACCCAGTATACATTTACTGCACTTTGACAATAAGCTGTCAATTTTCTTACTTAGAAATTCTTCATCCAAAGAACCAATAATTTCATTCAAAGGCATCATCCCGATTGGATAAGTTCTTGTTTGTAAGAAAGTTGTAAGCTCGAATAAAAAACAAAAAAAAGAAAAAGTAATCCATAGGAGATGGCTAGGTCGAGTAAACAGGGTGCAATAGTGTCTCCATTTTAGTATTTTTATTAATGTCATTTTTTAGTATTTAACAGGTATTATTCATGCAAAAAAATAACGCCCTTTCTATTTCAGTCATCATAATAGCACAATTTTAGGTGATTTTTTGGCTTCTCATTTGTATGCAGTCATTGTGCAAGTCTGCAGCTAATAGACATCATATAAAATCTTTTTTTCATCACAAGAGATGATAGGAAACAGAACCGTTTTATAAAACTGAACATGATTAATTCACAGCTCCTTGCAGCTGATCCTTGTTCTTCATTCGATTTTATCCAAATGAAACCCATCTATCAAGCATTTTCTCCTTCAAATCAAATGAATGATATGGAATAGTTGTATTAAAATCATTGAAACTTGTTGCAATTTGTACTGAGATTTTCTCTTTACATTCATAAAAAAAAGACTCCCATTGAAGGATTTTCTTAAATTGACAAAATGAAAACATATTCAATCCAAAAGGAAACTGTACCAGGTGATTCTTGAAATTCTTAAAATTGAATTACAAACTGATAGCCATAATCCAACAAACTAAAGCTTTCATTAACTCATATCATTCAAAGTTGCAACTTCTCATGTTAATTCTTTAAAATGGTCAAATCTAGCTTAGTTCAAGTTAACTTGAATACTTATGTAACTGGGAAGTTTGAATCCAATGAAATGTGAACTCAACTTTTCATGTGTTAGATAAAAGACCATTTTACAAATTACCATAAAAAAACAACATAGAATCAGAGGTTAATATAAAAGTTGGCTAATACCTCCTTTCATTTGATGGTCTTGTTTAATTCAATACAGTTATGGATATGATGAAAGGAACAGATATCTACCAAAGTGAGATGAGTTTAATACAAGAACAAAATTTTAGAAATGTAAAGATATCATTTAGTGAAAATGTAGATGATTCAACAGCCAGTCTTAGCAGGCTTTGGTTTAGGTTGAAACCTAAGTAGAAAGCCTTTTAAATTGTTAACAACCATTCTAATCTCAACCTCCCCCATGATCAAACTGAATACATTCAAAATCTGTAATACAAATTGTGAAAATGATCACTTCAACTACTCAAAGAGTATCAGCTAAGGTTCAAGTAAAATGTTAAGCAAATCAAGTAAAAAAATCTTTAAGCAGCATAGGGTATGTTTGGATTTTGATCATTTTTACGCAACTGTGTGTTGAAGTGTTGCACATTTTGCAATAGTCCAACTACCCACATATTCAAAAGTAAGGTTCGATTTGATTGTATTTTGTTTGAGAGGTGTTCAAGTAGAAAAGAAAAACAACAGATTATTGAGATCACCCATACAATGAAGATCCTTAAATATACTTACTCAGGGGGAAGGATGTAATATTATTAATAAATGAGGTTGATATACATGAATCAACATATGCTTTCAATAAAAATTAATACTACATGAACAAAAATTGGATGCTTTGAATTGAAACAAACACAAAAACAATTAACTTTGGTAATTTCTTCTTGAATTTTATAGATGAGGTATCATCATTTTGAGGATCATTACTATGAAACATGTTCAAAAGATGAACCAATATTAGGACATCAGTCAAAAGGGATAAAAATCTATTCTTGATTAACATGGTAGTCCAGGTTAATCTTTAATGGTTTACTCACTTCAAACAATGTATCAAAAGATCCAAAGAGATTTACATTATTTCACAAAATAGGATGATTGGAATCTCTGTGAGTTGACTATGAGGACAATAGCATTCAGCTACAACTATCTGGGCAGATAAGTTAGGTATGGGAGAGGGGTTTGCCCCCCCCCCCCATGTTCACTTACCCACACTATTCTCTATAAACTACAGAGGGCATGAGTGATGATACATTTTTGTCAATATATGTGGTTCTTTGGACAGGCCACATTGAGAAGTGGATTCATGCCTTTCGTTACCAATTGTGACCTTTTCCGTTTCAAAATGGCTGCCACTCCAGCGACAGAGTCGCAGCTTCTGACGGCGAATTTGCAGCCAAAGAAGCAGATGATAATTTCAACATTTTTCACTTTCCTTTTCATTCAAAATGACTCAAGGACGTAATCATTTACCAGAGAAAATGTGGTAGTTCGGCCTGCTATTCTCACATCTATTGCTCAATTGCAAGTAACAAAGATATTTTTTCCTTAACTGGAATTTACATTTACTAACCCTAAACCTACATACTAACCCTAACCTTAAAAAATGCCGCTCTGAAGAATCTTGTCTGTTTCTATGAATTAGAATTCGCATCAGCAGCTGCCACTCAATTGTTGAAGCAGCGGTCATTTCGAAACGGGAAAGATAACAATAGCTCAACAATCTTGTTCCAAGTGTGGAAAAAAAGGAAAGTCATCAGCTCACTCTACAGATTTTCGTAAGAGTGGAAGGAAAGATGAAGGTTGGTAGAGAAGGGATCCTTTTTTTAAAACAAATTCACTTGGAACACTAACAGCAATGACCATGGGAGTTAACCCGCTTTAACATCAAAATTAATAAGTATTGATATAAAAGAAAAGAAAAAAAAGGAAAGAAGAAAACTTTGACTGATATTAGATGTGAAAAAATAACTTTTAATTTAGTGTAGTCCACAGTACGGTTCCAAATGTGATTTTGCGACGTTAATGTTTACTGACACTTTTCTAGATCTCTCCAATGATCTACTGTGATCAATAGATACAGAAAAAAAATCAATGCAATGTCATAGCTGAACATTAGGAGGTTCAAGGCACTTAATTGTAAATTAACCTAAGCTTCAGAAGTCTCTATTCTGCGACTGTGACCCAAAAACAAAGCGAAGAAGTATTCCCCTACAAGCAATCAAGTGTTAAGAAGGGTTTTGCTTAAGCTTTAATGAAATAAATCATTAATCTAAAAAATATTTTAATTATCCAACACAAAAATGAATGAGTTTTCTTACATTTAAAATGAAAATATGTGCTCGTGTTTTATTTTGCATGGAAGCGACGTGGAATAGGATAAATATAACTCGTTCGTTGAGATATAAAAATAGATGTGCGTGTAATTTTCAATTTCAACTAAAAGAGACATTGATCCTAACTGGTTCCATTTCATATTAATCATTTTCTCATTAACCTTGTTAAAATTTTAGAAAGTGTACTAATTTGATGTCTTTATCAATTTTACAACAAACACCTCTAGCAAATAATAATTCTACAAATGATATCGATGTTGTTCCCATCAATGCAAAAGATGAAAGAAAACGTTGGTCCAATTTAGACAAGCAGTTATAGTAAAATGCCAATTATTAAAAAAAGGATCCGATAAAAAAAGTTAAGGGACATTAATTAAGATGCAAACCTATCTTGAATCTAATTTATCCAGCCTATGCCACGGAAATTGAAATAACGTGCATTTTTCAATCAAATAAGTAATTTCCAAGTCTCCACATTTTTATTGGTCACTTCAAGTAATTCTGATTTCAATAATTTTCTTCAACAACTTTCTAATCATGTAATAATCGATTTCTTCAAATTTTTGCAAAACTAATCTGATCTATTACGAACCCAATTTAATTATTTTCTTTCATTGCACTTCTAATTTTGAATAAAAATATCGAAATTATTGACATTGCACATTTTTATAAGTAGTCAAATGGACTGCAATTTGTTTTGATGACCAAACAAACCAGAAATATTGATGTGAAATCAGGGGACACCTATTTTGTTTTTCCTTTAAAATGTGTAGACTCCCAACAACTGGTTAGCATGCCTGATTTAATTGCTGTAAGAAAAATAGACTTGGGTGTTTAAAGGCAAACGATGACGAAAAAAAATAGAGAGGAATGACACAAGAAAGCGGAAGTTAGGGAGGATAAGGGGTTCACTAACTTTCACGGTTGATTAGGCGTAATTATTGTTAATTATGATTAGAGATTATTGCCTCGTCCTGAACATACAACAAAACCACAAGGAAGTTCACTTAAAAGCATTAAATTATGTCGGTATGAAAGAAAGCTTGCACGTTTCCAAAAAGAACAAATTTGAAAAATTAATAGTTATAGGTCAATACCACAATTACTTTTTTCTCAAATATTACTAGAACTTTCGACATTAAAGAATACACATCATCAAAAGCAAAAGGAACAGGTTACTACTTACTAATAATCACCTGCAATTCAGAAGTATTCTAAGAAAATAGGTTTGTTTTTGTTTTTTCAACTACACAATATTATATTCGACTACATTTAGGCTTGAAATTTAATTTTCCAAAATAGTCTGAGAGCTAAATTTTCCATCAGTGGCATTATTTCAGCTAAGCTAAATTATGTTATGTAATTTTAAAAAAATCATAAGCAACTGAAGTCGAATTCGTTTTTCTTATAATTTGCAAAAATCAACAAATCGGTTTTATTGCCATTTATCACTGACACTAGTTGCTCATTTATCGTTTATCAAGTTATTGTATAATTCAGTTTCTTCACAAAAGAGAAAAGAGAGAAATAAAGTAACTAATCATCACTCCAGCCTCATATAATGCATCAACGTTGTTATGATGTAACGTCTGGACCTTCCTCCTCCAATTCTAGAAAGTGATGGGAATTGTTTTTACTATGTCTCATATTGCGAGTAACTTTTAAGATGATTGCCAAATAACTGCCTTTCTGAGGATTGTCAAATAAATATCAAAGGGTCACATATATGAATTTTAATCAGGAATTTTTTTATGACACTTGATAGCAGTTACGTGTGTGCTCCTGGTGAAGTTAACGACATGTGACCACATTACACACCTCCTGGCCCCATGCTTAAAGCAACAGTCATTGAGTAAGGTACCAGTATTACAGCGACTCATCACATTTTTTACGTTCATTTTTCACCGTGTTCTACCGTGTAAATTAGTAAATAAATGTGATGCACGATTTGGTTCGATTGATAGAGGGGGGAAAATCACAAATGCAAAATTGAATAATGATCATCATCATGATTTTTCATACACATTGATTGCACGTCAAATTCTTTAGTTACCTGAAAGATGTAACTAAATCTTTAGGCTATTTTATGAAGGTTGAGATGATTTAGAAAACTAAACTAAATTTCCTTCTTCTGCCTAAAAATAAACATCCACCCACTTTAACATCCTCCCACTTTTTCAATTGAAAGCACCTGCCAAGTGAAGTGGGAAGTGCTAATGATATTGTCGATCGATATGTTGAGAAAGAAAAAACTTTAGTGTCAATTCACACAGTGGAAAACGTCGTATTTTTATTTGCTTCGGGTTAAACATATTTTATTCGTCTTTCGTTCTTACATCGTCTCTCCCTCCCCTGCCATAGTGATTGTGAGACGAGAAAAGGGGGTAACTGTTGTCTCAAATGGTAACAAAATCAATTGTGATGTGATCGTTAAATTCAGGGTATATCGGAAGCCGAAGCAGTCTTGGTCGTAAATAAATGTAATTTTATTGTATCTCAGGAACTTCACAACAAAAGGAGTCGTTAAAAAAATACAACAATAAAATCATACAGCATTGTAAAGGATTACATCGCCTCCCACGCTGCTATTTTCTATTTGGATTAAAGGAAGAAAAACCAGCAATAAAATTATTGATATCAATCAATTTGTTCAGTTCAGGATATTTACCTTTCTACGTCCAGAAATATCTCAAAACAAAATCATTGAATTCATTGTTTTGTGATATTTCCTTTCCTTCATCATTGTACTTTTCTGTAGAAAAATGAAACCCATCCAAAAGTTCATAAAATTAATGAGAAACAAACTGGACAGAGTTTTGAAAGGGTTAGTTTGTAAAATTTTTTAAAAGTGTTAAAACTATTTGATATGATTTGGAATTTAAACATTTGTGGGGAATAAGTCAACATTTGACTTGACACCATCCTATTTTTTAATTTGTTATAGTTATTTACTTGCAAAGCCCGTACAGAAAAAATGCAAAGTGAAATAAACATTGAAAAGAGAAAGAAAATCCACTTTTTATTCTCTTCAAATATAGATAAATGCCTTCGTCGATTTCTTTTTTACATAGGTACTTACCGAAAAATTGGCAAATATCATGCATCGTTCTGTATTCATTGTAAATGGTGTGGTACAAAAGTTTTGTTATTGGAAACACGAAACATCCAAGTGACAATAAATCTGATAAAAAGAAATATTTTTTTTACATGTGTGTGTGGTCTGTTATACACCCAATCGCAATGACGTTTTTACTGTTAATTGTTTAGAAATATACAGACCTAAAACAGTTCTAAAAAAAAAAAAAAAATTAGCGGGTTGGGGGTAAAGGGGATCTTTTTTTTTTCTCCAGACGTTGATAGTTAGTGAAATGATACACATCTAGCAATTAACAATTCACTTATTTAGTTTTTTTCTGCAGAAGTTAGAAAACAAACCCTCAAAACTGTTAATTAGCTCTTTTAAACTTTAAGATAAAAATAAACAAAACAAAAATGGTCAATAAACATTGTCAAAGTTTGAAACATTTATGCTTGAAACATATGCGTAAAATTTACAATTTAAACAATACGAAAACAAGCAGATTTGATTTATTCACTGACAGTGGCAAAGAATATATTTTGTTGCACAGTCTCTGTAGTTTTATAATTATTTTTCAAATTATTCAAGGATTAGATTAAAATCCACCTTTAAAAAAAGAATTAAGACTAAGGAATAAGGCTTAAAGTCTAATGTCAATTTCTAACTTTAAGAATAATTCATTCTTCATCCCCAGGAAGATGAAAAGAATTGTATGAGAATTATTTGAAGCCTAGATTACTTTTATTTTCAAACTAAGATTAAGTGTTTTTCAGATATGTCGAATGTAGAAGTTAATTCTGACATGATACCCTACACACATTTTATTCCTTCCATAATTTTAGAGAAATTGGAAGATGATCATCATTTCTCCCATCCGTCAAGTGAGAAAAACAAGTATTCAGAACTTGAGAAAAGAGAATAAATAAAAGATATCTATAAATAACTACACATGTAAGTATGATCAATGAATAATTAAAAACGTCGGGGTAGCTAGAGAGGATGGTAATTAATTAACGTTTTTTGTTGTCTTTTTTTGTAGACCATGAAGATTTTTGTGGCGATCTAGAAATGAACCAGACCCTACAGGTGTCAATTATTGAAAAAAGGAAAATATAAATACATAGAATTGAGTGGGAAGAACATTTTCTCTTAAAAGTTATACACAAAAAATACAGAAAGATGCAACAACGGTAAAGCCACAACAAATCGATATTATCCCGGGTAGCAAGAAGAAAATAACACAAAGGAAGGAAAGAATAGTTAAAAGTAGATAGATTTAACAGTAAATGGTACAACAAACAAACAATCAATAACAATAACAATAACGGCAGCCGTGCAGTAATAACAACAATTACAAGGACAGTGATATCATTAATATAACTGCTGTCCTGCTATAACGGACTTACTGGTAATTAATAACGATAATTAACACTAGTAATCATTTTTACCAGCAGTAAAACATTTTTTATTAAGAGAATCAAATTAAAGTTTTATGAAATACTGACAGGAAGGAAAAATACTGGATGGACCGAAAAAGACAGTGAATGACACCTTCCAGCTCACAATGTTTGGGTTTGTTTTTCTTATCAAATTTTCCGACAGATAACATAAAGAGAGCAAGAGATGGAGTAATACAAAAAATTAATCGACGTACCGCTTTAGCGTTATCGGGTGAGTGTATCCATCATTATTTGTAAAATTCCGTGTTGGTCGTCATCGTCCTTGTGGTGTCGGGTAGCAAATATCCATAGTGCACCCTGTTGGTGGTGGAGTACTCATCATCATGCTCTGCTTCTTGGCATCACAGCCAAGGCACTGACTTGACAGGTGATCATGCAAAATATGAAATGGGTACGAAACAGATCGATAAATTACCGCCTTATCTAAATGTTACCTGCTTGTTGTCTTGCCTGTTTATTCAAGTCTCTACTTTCATATACTCTTCAAATTTTAACAGTGAAACCAGAAAAAATAACTACTCCAACAAATTGTAAACACGATTACTTTGTACCGTTAGAAAAAATATTTTCTCGGAGATACCTGATTTTTGAAAAAAATTGGTACTTTCAGGTTACTTTTTATTTGTTTATCATTTTTAATATCACTTGTTAATTTACTTAGAGTGTACATTCGTCCTAACGTTATTTTGAAATGTAATATAATCATTTTCGTTTCGAGGTGAACTCATTTTTACATTTGTATGAACCGGATGTCAAGCCAGGTATATAATGGACTGGCCAAGCCTTAAATCTTCCATTTTGCCAGGCGTCTCGGTACGTATCACTTGGGTGACTAGGAGGGAGAGAAAGAAGCTGCCACCACTCAACGTTGATTTTCTTCTTCTTTTATTTATTCTTCGTCTACTGCCATATTCACATACACTTTCCAAAAGATATTTTCCGCTTAGTTAACTTTTTCGTAATTCATTTTCTAATATTCTGGAAAATTCTGTGCGCCTTATAGCCCGGTTCTACCGGCCGGCCTCTGTCTCCGTCCAAAATACTGCTCAGATTTGAAGTTATCTTAGTTGGAAGCTAGATATTTGTGATAATTTCCCTAAGTTAGCATGGAATATGTAGCCTAGCATAACATATCAAAGCGATAACTTTTTGTTGGCTATTGTCTACTTCATGATGATCTTGTGGATCGACTGATATCCAATGACGATTTCCCTCGCCCCTATCTGATAAGACAGTAGCCGACTTATAATCATTAGTTTGATAAGACCTATTTTAGAAAGAAAAAAAGATCGTTAAAGTTAATGCATATTAAGCACATACTTTCCCACGTGGCTCGTCTAGAGAACACGACTGGAAAATCTGCTCGCCAGTAGTTACCCTGCAACGTGGGAGGAAATTTCTATTGTGCTGGCAGCTTCAAGTGTGGCTGATAGGTTTTTTTTATGCAACTTGACTTTCTTACCGTGAATGCCTTATTTGCATGTTGCTTTTTTTAATTTTGCCTCGACACACTTTCTGATTTATTTCTAGAAATCTTGAGGTATCTTTTTCCGTAACTGAGCAAATATTACTTGCTTTCCATTTTATAATGTATATAGCTGAATGTAATATTTCTGAAGTCGCTAACCTTGTAGCTTGAGATGGACGTCATATAACTTGATGCGAATGGGCAACTTATTTTAGCTTGATTGACGTTACTCATACTTTTCATGCACATGAAGTTATATTCATACCATCTATGTCCATATCGATGATGATACGATGACGAGATTGAGGTTGGAGTCTTAATTCGGGAAACAGTCCTTGTTTCTTGTTTTTGAGTTCTGTCAACCCCTGAAAGAACCTTGAGGCATTTGTCTGAGATTTATATTTAAAAGCTACATAAAAATATCTAATGGTATTTAGAATTTTCCTTATGTTAGTGCTAATAGTGAAGCTTGCTAGGTTTTTTCCTTAGCTTTTCAATGGCTGTTACTTAATTACTCCTTATGTCTTTAGTTATTAGACTGGAAGGTAATGTTTCTTGAATGTATTCACATCCAGAACTTACACAAGCGGTCACGAGTCCATATCATGGTGTGGCAGTAGTTCCTGCTGTCCTAGTCATTAGTCAAGATGGACGCCGTACGAAGACGGCCACGTGGTGGAAATTTACTAGTAACCTTGTACGCTTATCAACAGTATTGATGATTAGTCCGATCTTTTTAGCCACATGGTACCCTTTTAATATCAATGATGACACGATGACGAGACCGAGGTTGGAGTCTTATTATAAGGGACAGTCCTTGTTTCTTATTTTAAGTTCTCAGTTCATCACTGACGAACCTTGAGGCATTTGTCTGAGATTTTGTGGTACTTTTAACAGCTTCTAATTTTTCTTTACTATAAACTATTCATGTATCTTTTTCTCTTTTCAGTGGTCTTGGTTAACTACCGTTAAGCTAGCTAATAATAATTACCACCAGGTGAATGACTATTAGGGTTCCACTGTAATTTAGATGTATCGCGTTATGTGGTTTTGTGTTCTGCTTACTACTATGATGATACTTTGGACTAGAGTCTCCGAAAAATTAATGAGGATTCCTTATCCAAACTGAACTGTGAGCATAACCGAACTACTCTGTAACAACTTTCCATGACCCTGAATAAGCTTTCGATTCCACTGACAGAATAATCGAGTCTTATTTTGCCATTTGAAACTGGTTGGTTGGGGTTCATATTTTTAACAGATCGTTTATTTCAACTATTACTTGGATTCTTGCTCCATTTAAATACACGAAAACTGCTTACATATTTGAAAATTGATTACTTGAATTTGATTGGCTATTGTCTGCTTGATCTTGTGAATAGGCTGATTTCCATTGACGATCACCCTTGCCGACTTTTCTCCATTATATATATATTTATATATATATATATATATATTAATTCATTCATTCACAGTTGGAATTGATTAGCTGCTATTTTTATTTCAAAGTATATAAGAAGAAAGCAGTTGATGGATAATCTATATTTATCTAAAAATTCACCATGGTTTTTGTGTAATGATGAATTCTGGCTGGAGTACTGAAGTTTTGTGAGGTCAACCCAAATCGTTCGTTATCCATTCTGAACACAAAAATCTATGGTGTCTTCTGCTGCCTAGGCGTAATTGACTGACTGCGAACACATCCCGGACTAGGTACCGAACATAGAAGCACGAGGTGCTCAACTTGAACTACTTCCAGAGAGTTGCTAATTTCCCAGGCGAACACCTACGCCCTTACATCTTTGATGAGAGCACCAGGGAAATCAAGGGAGTTGGTGCATATTTCAAAGCCTCAATCTCATTACTATGGACGGAATATGTAAGAAGGCCCACATCGCACGAAAAGTTCCTGAATAATCTCAGGTTAAGGTTAAACAAGAAATTTCAACTAGGTTAGCGCTAGCTGGGTTGAATTATAAAATCTGATTTTATTGTGACTGTAAAAATCTCTAGGAAGCAACAGACTTCAGTAATACCAGTTTAATTTTATATTTTTGTAGTAAGTAAATTAAAGTGATGACACTTTTTTCCCTTTCATCCTGAATTTTGCACCCGAACCGCTCTTCATTTGAAAATATAACTTTGTTGGCTATTGTCTACTTCATGATGATCTTGTGGATCGACTGATTTCCAATGACGATTTCCCTCGCCCCTATCTGATTAGACAGTAGCCATTTCTTTTATTCAAATAAAAGTTTTATTAGTGGTAGAAAACGATGAATTCGTTTCGGGGGAGAGGTCCGTTTTCAATTGGGTTGAAGAGATGAGCGCAACTGTTGGGTGGGTGATTTGTTACAGAACCCAAACCAAGATAACACTTGATCGCATTGAATAAATTGTCATACTGAGGGTCATTCTATGCTTGTCTTAGTCCATCTATATTTGATGTTTTGCTCACAATGATGAAACTTTGGACTAGAGTCTCCGAAAAATTGATGAGGATTCCTATCCAAACTGAAAAGAGCATATCTAAGAACTCAATCAATATTGGTTCAATTTTTATAAATTTCCCTTAGTTCAAATTTTGAAGAAAATTAATTGTTCGGATATTAATTATATCACTTCATGTAACCACCAAACTGGACTGATGCTTTTCGAAGTGAACTTGGCTGCCTTCCATTAACTGACTATTAATCCCAGTATTAAGTCTTGAGAGATCGGAAATAGTACTATAACTGGTTTGATAATTGTAGCATTTCTAAAATGGTGGTATTTCGCATGACCCAAAACGTGGCAACCATTTTTCAACATGAACAAATACACATGAGGGTGGATAAGACCGAGGCATATTTACTTCCTAACTTCCAAATACACGATTGCATATTAGACATAACCACAAAAGCCTCTTAGAACACAGGTAGATTTGATCACTTGGATAAATCTTCTGAGACACTGTAAAATGTACCAGACAGAAAATGTATTAAGGTGAGCAAAATTGTCCCCCCATCCAAAGACAGCTTTAGCTCATGATAATGAGAATATTGACGAAGGTGAGATACAATTACAAATATATGGATTGTTTTTATACACAAAATTTTCATCTTTCTTGCGACTGTATTGATAGCTAAAGGAGCTATGACTCGTAGTGACCAGGTACAACAGGATGATTCTGATAGGGCGTGTTATGACAGGACAAAACACCAGGCTGCAATTGGAGAAAAAAACTTTACTGGGCTTAATCCAAGGATTGGCCTGCATACCATGTGACCTGGATAAATTGTACTGAACTTGCTACCCCAGTAATTGATATTATCTTAGTGGAAAAAAAAACTCATCAGCTTGTCTTGAACACACCTAATGTGTACACACACACACACACACACACACACACCCACTAATCTTTTCCTTAGAATGAGAATAGTGAGCTACTGATGCCAACACATCAGAACAGTATGGTCAGGATACTGGAATGTGAGCACATCTTCGCTGGCCATTGTTGTTCAACTGAGGAAGATCTGCCTTAAACATGTGGTTAGTGCAAAAATAACTGCATTTGTCATTTTTAACTACAATCTACAATGAACTTTAATTTAACAATTTTGAGGTGCTGATTTCTGCTAAAGGTTTTATGGGGTCAGGTAGTTTTTTTTGTCAAATTTCCAAAATGCCTCTCTTAGGACTCTAAAGAATTTAAATGCATTATTATCATGAAAAAAGCTTATGTGGATTTGTTCCCAAAAGAATAGGAAGCAAAACCTAGAGACATTGAAAAAAATGAATATAATCTAGCTGATATTCGAACCTGGGTAAACATTATCACTAACAGCTATTTTTCTTCCGACCTCTGAAAGGTCTGCAGACATCAGTGCAGTGTGTGTGCATTCACAGAATGAAGATTCTACTTGTGATTTCAATTAATTAATTTTAAGCGGAGCTCTATTGCATTAAAGTTATTCTTGCACTAATTACAAATCCTAACAAGGGAAAAATTTTGAATACATCTCTTACAAAAAAAAAAATCTTCCTAGGTAATGAAAAGAAATCCTATCAAATGGAAAGGTTAGTAACTAAACTGGCCTTATTAAACTTTTTATCCCTTTCCTCCAACCCCCACTTTTGATGAACCAAGAAGACTAAAGGTTATGAAAGATTCATTATATGATGTAACTCTAAACTGAGCCCTTAGTTTGTGTGCACCTGTATGAAACAATAGCTTTAGTTACCTTTTTTCTTTTTTTTCTTTAAACAGAAATTTTGAATTAGTTCACACATTTTGGTAAGCAAAATATTGCCAATTCCTGGGTGGGATGTGTGTTTTTTTTATAATCACAGGTGAACTGGCTACATGACACAATGGAAGGTGGGGTTGTGCTGCCTGTCGTCTATCAAACATTAAATTTTGTGTAAATAGATCTTTTCATCCCAGAGCCTAACCTATAATTTAATTATGGAGCTACATATGTAATAATAATTCTGATTCAATTAATTGCAAAATCACTTATAAAAAAAACAACTGAGCAGGAAACACAATTGAAGATATTGAAATGCATGAGAGGAGTAGCAAGTATATTTTGAAGCTCTGATTCTGTATGATGGGGTGGAAAGTTCAGTTGAATTAAATAATTTTAAAAAAATTAAAATTGTGTGGAGATTGAAATACACACCCAACCTTGGAAGATTTTCTCAAATAGTAGTCTTGTACTGATAACACAATTTCTTCCGAAAGGGTTCAAGTACAGAATTTTAACCCGATTGCATAACAATTCTCAGAAAAAGATGTCAAAAAATTTAATTTCTTCCATTAAATAGAAATGTTTTTGACATTGTTTACGTTGGTGAAATGAAGCTGAAAAAAAGGCTTCCTGCCCTCTGTTTCAAACCACTTCCAGCCAAGTATTTTCTTTCTTCTGGAGAATCTCAATCCACATGTATCATGATTTTTTTCTATTAGTATTTAAGAGAACATTATGAAAAAAATATGACTGATATTTTACCCTTTCATACAGGTGAAAATTTTGTTGGTAGAATAAACTCTTCACCTAAAGCCATTTTTTTTTTTTTTTTTTTTTTTTTTTTTTTTTTTTTTTCTTCTTCCCTCTTGGAGGGTTACATAGAAATTCATGTGAATAAATTAAAATGAAAAATCTATTTTTTTTTTTTTTTTTTTTTTTCAATATGAAAGAGGAATTCTTTTATACATGTATGAAAAAAAATTTTTCTGTTTTCTTTCCCCACAATTGAACTCACCAGTCCAATTTCAACTGGGACTTGGACTTCGATATGGACAACCAACAAGGAGGAAAAGCTGTGGGTAGAATTGAGATAAAAAGTATACAAGACATAACGTAAAATTATTGAATGCAACTGGTCTAACATCTAAACTGTCTGAGAGGTCCAAAAGTTATTCTCTAAGTTGAGAAAAGAAAAAAGACATCCCTTAGATATATCAGTATCTAAGCAGATGTACTAGAGAAATAATTTCAAATGAATAAGTTGTAGATTACTAGATATGCAAGTATATACATTTAGTTCTGTCAAATATTTGATTGAATCTTGTATCTGAACACTTCATTTAATATTTTTCGTTGAATATAACCAATGGTGTGATCATGTCTGTAAATTCAGTCATCTGCCATACTGCACTTGATTTTGCTTCCAATTAGTTCAGCTGGTGACTTATCGAAAGAATACAAAAACTAGAAAAACTTGTTATACAGTAAAATATAGTGGCATTTGAACGATCAGATGATTACTCATCCATGGAAGAGTTGATTTATAAGAGAAAATAAATTAAATCCACCCCACCCCCCATTATATGACATCTTGATAAACATTAAATACAAGGATTTGAGAAGATAGTTTTTGCTTGTCATTTTCCAGCAGGTTCTTCAATTTTGTTCTTTTCCTCGTGTGAAAAGAACTCCATCCATTTCTATCCAATAGAAGAAATTAATTTTTTTATTGAATTTGCCTCCAAATTTTGTTGACCAACAACTGTTGTTCAGCTTGTTTTTGCTAAGCAGATAATGGATGTATAGTTGGGGTTCATAGACTTTCTCCACTTTTCTTGATGTTTATGAAAGAATAGATATTAAATAATTGAACTCCTTGGCTTCAGCAGTACTCCTTTCAAATGAATGAAGACTATGTAATTACTTCAAGGTAATACAAAATACTAACCATTTGAAGAATTGAATTTGAAATTAAAAGCACTTTTTCATTTTCAATAGAATGCTACATCAAATAATCTGAGTCATGCCTAGGTGAATTAAACTTTTCCATTGGATTCTTTTTTTATCTCTAATATCAGCTGAAATAATGAAATATTCGTTGTAAAATGGTTATAATCTTAACGAACCATTAACATTCCAAATTTTGCTCTGGTGTAAGCCACAATGTTTTTCCCTATTTTTCAGACTCAATTAGGCATATAATCCCTTTGAAGGGGATAATCTGCCAATCAATTCAATTGTCAAAATAAGTATGTATCAACTTTCTATTTTATACCTGTCAGAAAAATACCATACTGATGTTCTGAAAACAAATGAAAATTAGGACCTAAGGGAATGTCTTAGCTTTGTATCTACAGATTTTTTTTTATTTTTTTTTTATTTTTTTTTTTCCTTTCCAAAATCATGAAATGAATTATCCATCAAAGGAACTAACAGCTGAACAAAGATGAGCTTTTGACAGTTAGAATTTGAAACTCAGCAAGTTCATTTTCAGGCAGCGGTTTTTGTTTTTTATGTGTGTGTGTGTGTATATATATATATATATAGGAAGCATGAAAAAGTTGAAATGAGAATTCGGCACAAATATCTTAGGATTGGGTAAACATCGGAATCAGCTTTTGCTTTTAGATATAGAATGTTCTTGGACTCTTTGAATGAAGCTGACTTTGAGTTGGTGGTTTGGATTGTACTTTTTTATCTATGATTAGCAATATGTCCTAAGTACTCATGTAGCATTAGTCTCCTGAATGAATTGGAAAATATCATGTACATGGAGAAATTTCAACTTTACCCATCATTTAAATGCAACAAAAATTTGGAAAAGGATTTCTCAATTTAATGGTAGTGTTTGAAGGTTTACTTCTATGATAGAGCAAAATCATTAACACATCAAATGTCTGAAGGTACACCTACTTACTAAATGCAAGAGAAATGTGCAATAGTTGAATAGGTCAAAGCAGTAAAGTGATTGTGATGGGTTTGGTGGCTGAAAATTAAATAGAATGACAAAAGTAGAGGATACAACTGTACTTCTGAGTATAAAAGAATTTTCTTGAGAATACTCAATCTTTAGGAATCTATGCAATCCTTTTGGTTACATAATGGACATAGAAATGGCAATTATTAGCATTAGCTGAAAGCCACTCAACAGGTGGGATTTCAGCTGCTAGCTCCTGTAGATGGTGTAGACATTTAATAAATTAAGGGGTGTTCTGTAGAATATATACACAGTAAATCGAACCCTCCATTAAGAGTTTAGCAATTCACATGCCAAAATCAAGCTCTGGGTCCCATTAATACACACAAAGCTTAACCAAAGCATTCAATTGTTATCAAGTGCTGAAGTTCCGCATCATGCATTTCCTGTCACCAACAGTACAAAGCAGGGTTATGTTCTTGCCCAATTCTTTTCTCCATGTTTTTCCCTGATGTTTTTGGATTAGGGTGTCTACATCCAGTTACTGTAAATGCTGGCAAGGGACTTGTGCTGGTTGCCCATACCTTAGAAGACATGCATCTTGTAGATATGGCTTTACTATAAGCATTAAGAAAGCAGATGTCATATTACAACCAACTTCTGTATGATATATGAACTCAGTAGTTATTATAAACAGTACACTTCTAACGTCTAAGGAAAGAGTCATGGTGACAACTTATCAAACTCAACTGCTGCTATGGGCAGCACTCCATTAGGGGCACTGAGGACTAGCATGCATTTAGTTAGGCTCAAAAAACAAAAAAAAACAGCATGTACGAAGCAACAGTTTTTACTTTTCTCCTCTATGGTTCTGAGATATAGACACCCTTCTGTTGTCACTTGAAGTTCTGGAACAATGTCAGCAACACTGCCTATGATCCATTTGTGGCAGGATGAAATCTCCAGTGTGGAAAGTCAGATTATCAAGACACATCTGCGTTGGGCAGGATACTTGGTTAGAATGGAGGGCAAGGATACCCAAGAAGGTGTTTTATAGTCTGAGTGGCAAGAGATTATTTGGGAGACCAAGACTTAGACACCATGAAATAGAACCTCGAGTTATGCAGTGTCAGCCTTCGAATTGGAAAGTAGCTTCTCGTGATAGCACAATGTGATGCCCCACTTGCCTGAAGGGCATTGCTCATTTTGGAACACAGCTCAACAAGAAAAGAGGAAAGCTGACACCGACACTTATACTAATGCCATTTACACCTGTGTTATCAGCAACAGAGAATGTTGGTCCGGGATAGGACTCTTCTCCCATGAGAGATCACATAACTGAATGACGCTAGTCAATACTAGCTATTCTGATAATGTTATCAACTGTAAAGAAAAGAAAAAAATTACCTGTAAATTAATGACAAAAAACTACAATAATCTGACAGACTCCATCAGTATGAGGATTGAAATGAGTAGTCTGCTGCCAGTGCAGTTAGGTTAAAGAGGTTAACAGTTATTTTGAGGAGTCACGAGTTTTGAATGTTCTAATTCATTACTCCTACTCAGTTATAAAAAAAATGTCCATCACTAAAATGTTTTTCTAAAATAAAGGAAGCTTTTTATTATTTATGTTGCTTGTTTTTAATCGTTGTGAGGGAGTGAAAAAGGAACAGAATAAATCTGCTCACTTTTTTTTTTTTTTCAAGTATATTTTTAAATTCATTGCTAAAAGGAAGAAAAATGTTAGTCTTTTATGTTGCTAGAAAATTTATATACAATTAGTATTGAAAATTTAACATGAAAGTGAACGATTCAAAAGAATATTTTCATTTTTGTAACATTATAAAGAACAAACCAGTAAGTTATAGTGACTAGTTCATATGTTTTTGATATGTCCTCAACAATCCAAAGGGACCAAACATTCTGAAAAGTACCTAAATGAACATTGAAAGCTTTTCTGATTTATTATAAGTCAAGTTTGTATCTTCATAATTCAAATCTGCTTTTCTCTGCACTTATTGATAAACATTGTTGAAAAAATTATGAAAAATTCTGTAAATCAGAAACTTCCCATATTAACTTGTTGGACAAATAGGCTTAAGAACTAAAAGCAATACATACTAACATTTATTATTTCTTTTTATATCGAAATCCAAAAATGAATTAAAAAAAAAAAAAGAATATGTAAATATTAACTAAATTATCAATTCTGTATGGAAAATTTTAACTAGAGCAAGAGCTTTTGCCAATGAATTGAGTACCCGTGGAATTCTTGGTAACATATTGATATGTATTTATTGTCACTGACGTTTAATTACTGGGCAACAAATTCAGTGGTTTGAACATCCATAGGTTGAATATATGAATAAATGGCCCTCAGTTGGATTGAATACAAAATTAGAAGCGTCAAATTCAGTTATTTTGAACAAGGGAGGCAATTTAGAAAGTGTGTGAAGAGCAAAAAGCATTCTGTGGCTCAAAACAGTTGTTCTAAGAATTAACTGATTAATTCTTAAGTATACAAAGGTATTAATTCCAGGGTTACTAAATACTATCAATTAATACTTTTACTGTAGATTCCACATTAACTAATGCTCATGCAATGGGAACATCAAATTTTTGAGCTGCCAAGGTGGGACAAGGAATGAAAAAGGTAAAGAACTTTGATCTAATTAGAGGATTATGAGGTGTCAACTCAGCACCTGTACTGCAGTCCTGGTAGTATCTGTTTTCTTGTGCACAAATACACAAGGCTATTTTAACATGAATCTTGACAACCAATCATTTAGAAAAAAATGCTTCAGATCTAAATTTAAATACCTAAGAGTTCACTTGGTAGACTAATCTCAGTATCCAGTACAATTTCTACAAACTAATAAAGTGACAAATATAAGCGGTACAGAAGTATAATCTAGTTCAGCTATGAAACAACCGGCCACCCAAGAGAAGGTAAGTCAGTGACACACTAACTTGAGTAGACTGATACTTTGATCTTGTGACAGAGACATGTTATGAATATTAGATAACATGAGCAATTATCAAAAGAAAAGATAAAACTGGAGCAGTACCAAAGATATGGCATAGCTGTTCCATCTTTACTGTTCAGTTTCATAATTGCAATAGTGCACCCAAGTTGATATGTCAGTGTTTATTCTATATTCTATGAAGAGAGTTTATCTAAACTTGTGACAACAACATATAAATACATCAAAATAGATATCCATCTCCAGAGACAATAAAGCGACTTTGATGGCTTAGAGCATCTTGGCAGAGCTTACACATGTTCTGTTCATTAGTTTTATTCTGCAGAATTTGTAGGATGTTCTTAGGTGCTATCATCACTTATCACCGACTACTTTTTCTACGGTGATTTACATAAGTAGATATACCATGGATTTTATACTGAATAAGGCGGAGATGGTTCTTAGTGCTCTTTTGAAATTAGGTTATAACCCAACTAGCTCAACACTGGTGTGAAAACATGAAACCATTTAGCTCCTAATTCTGTCTTGCTGGACCAACAAGTGCAAGATTTAGTGAATGTTCATAATAAATTGTTTGCATCATTTTTTGGACTGTCCTATGGAAAGGATTTGGAACTGAGATCTTCATTAATTGACACTTTAAACTATGCTAATCCATCATTTATTAAACAGGTTGGTTGAGGTTCATAGTTACAAAGAAAGATTTCAATGCAGATACCAAATCTCTTTTAAGTAATAAAAGTTGGAAATGTCTGAACTCTTCTCACACTTATGCAATGAGTTCATTAAGGAAACCAACTGATGTATCCCCATTCCTCCAGACGATGGGTGTAACTTAGAGATTAGCCTTCAATGGAAATAATTGTAAACTCATTTTTTGAACAATTTCACTCTTCAGATTAGTAATAATATATTGCTTTGATCCAAAATGAGCAAGTTCATCATCATAGTGAAGCAACATTTCACAGCAGAAACTATGAGTGAATTCAAAGTCTTGTAAGAAAATTACAATAAATAAATACAATAAAGAACGAAGCTAAATATTAAAGTCATAGCTTAAGGGGAGTTGGTGTTTGATCAACACTGCTGGGGAGTCATATAATATAGTTTTTGAATCCCTAATTACCTGATGAACCCAACAAGAAAAATTCATACATAGAACCATAATAATTAATTCTGTGTACATGAAACTCATCGAAAAGCTTATATAAATTGCATTAACAGATATTTGGAAGTAATTGACTGAAATGACAATTAGAAAGAAATTTATATTTTTTTTATGTTAGTATTTAAACTGTAAAATGCTAGAATATATGTATATGTGTGTGTGTGTAGATAGATAGATAATTAGATATAGGTAGTGAATATTAGACATAACAAATAAAGAATGATAATAAGAACTAAATTTTTGCTCAGACCAAATTACTCAAGGTAGTGAGTAAAACAATAGCAATGATTAGAAAATAAAGAAAAAAGCCTCAAGTGGGATGGACTAAAAATACATTTTTTTTTTCTCTTAAAGAAATTATATGTACATATTCTGTCTGTCAGTAATACTTGCCTTCATCCCTGACCACTGACAATCCCTTTTTTTCCTTATTTTCAATGTACAGCATACAGATCTTGAGGTAAAACTTACTAAAACAAATTTTGCCTCATAATTTGCAAAATTTAGTATTTAATCATAAATTTACTACTACCACAAATATTTAGTTTGTTAGTGTAGAAAATTACTAAAGCTAAGTGGTGGAGTAAAAACAAAGTCAGTGGGCTACAATAAGAAAAACTGAAATCTTGCCTCTATATTTAGATATTGTTAAAATACAACCATGTGATAGTGTCATTTTCTCTCTAACAAAAGAATCTGCTTTGTCATATATTATGACATTGGTTACAAGAACAGCTAGTTTTATGTATTGCTTCCAATAACTTTTTTCTCTTCGCAGTTGTAAAATTTAACCCTGAAAATGTATAATGAATAAGTATATTCTTGCAAGAATTGTAGAAATTTACTTCTGAAGTTATTGCCTCATTATTTCATCTCGGACAATTTAGGCAGGAATGGAACTCAGCAATGTTGCACTCTGTATTCAGGCATTGATTAACAAGTTAGAGAGTCAGAAACAACTGGTGATGTAAGGAGAACTGGTAGGCTGTGATCGAGCTGAAGTGAAGCTTCAATGGAACAAGTGAGAGAGAGAGCATATGTGAAACCCAAAGACTTTCTCAGCAACTGGAGATTCCCAAATTATCTCTGTGATGGATTTTGAAAAAGGGCCTGCTTCTCTTCCCATGCATAAAACAGCAAGAGCAAGATTAGCAATCGGAGGACTTTTAACATTGTGTTCAGAATGCTGGTACCTTTGGTATTTTAGTTGATAATATTGAAAAAAAAAAATCACTAAAAGTTATGAGCAATAAAGCTCATTTTCACTTGAGCAGCTTTATGAATAAACAAAATTCAACCTGCTCGGGATCAGTGAATCCAAACATCATTCATCAGAAACCTCTCTGTTCACTTAATGTTATTACAAAGAAAGATGTGAAGAAGATATCCATACGATTATATATATATATATATGTATATATATATATATATTATTGTGTCATCCACAGACTGCTGTTTCGTTGTGTTACAACTCTTCAGTGTGGCTATAGACTATCCATTATCCCATCCAGTACCACGAGGCAGGATTGAAACCTTAGCTTCAGACCTGTAGGCTGGTATCCTCCCTCCATGGAACTGGGCGGTCAGTGAGGTTGAATTTAAGCAATATATTATTTATCGTATATATTCTTCATCCACCAGAATGCTCCATTCTATGTTGGAAAAGCATTGCATAAGCTAACAATGAACGAGTTACCTCACATAGAGAGTGCTCAACCCTGAATATATATATATGTATATATATATATATATATATATATGTATGCTGAAATGTGAGAAGGAGACAATGATAGATTGATCCATAGTTATAAATCTTTGCTCATTTTTTTACCTATCTATATGAGGTCTGTCCAGAAAGTATCTAGCCATTTAATATCAGCAAAAAAATAGCCTTGGTCTATAGCACCTAAATCCAATTCAAAGAACTCTCGTTGGGACTTCACATCTTCACATACTTATCCTATTGTTTGTCCCTCTTGGGATTACCATCAGCTGCCTCATCGCTTTCTCTTCAATCTTGTCCACAGTCTGAAAACTCTTTTGGAAAGTGCCAGGGAGCCAAAATGGACAATACGGCAGCTTAGAGACCTGGGTGATTTGATGATTTGCCAAAAAACCTGAATGACTTGCTCATTCATCCAGAAAACACAATTTCATTCCATAGCATCTTACTGGCAACTGAATAACCTCACAGGAGTTTGTTCATGCATGAACAGTTTGGTTTCCCTCTGAGTAACATACAACTGTTTCTCGGGATATTTAAAATGACTGAAGACTTTCTGGACAGACCAAGCATAATGTATCAAATAGAATTTAGATAGCTTTAAACTGTTTTATTTATTTAAAAATTGCTGATAGTTTTATTTTTGAATTATAATAAATCTATTTTTTCAACATTTGCAATCATGTTTTTAGATTTCATGTTAACATTGATAACTTCTTTTCAAACATCTTGCTGGTTAACTTCCAGCAGAAACTTTTTTTAAAAAAGTGGTTAAAGTGATCCTTTTATCCATAGTTTTGCTTTTAAAGGTTTCACTTACCCAAGGTCAACAGCAGAAATAAATGATTCATAAGTTTTGATAGAAAGAGTAATGATGCTGGCAATTCTGATATGTCAAAGAGAAGCCATAAAGTGATTCCTTTTAGTGAATAGGTAGAAGTTCTCCACTTACTGAGAAAAAAAAGAAATCATACAATAAAGTTGCCAAGATCTATGGTGAGAATAAATCTTTCAGTTACATTTTCATTACAGTTCATTGTTATAACTAACTAATATTATCATGATTTTATTGTTATCAATCTCCTATCGTGCTTATTTAACAAATCATAGGTATGTATGTGAAAGAAAAAAAAAACATAGGGTTCGGTGCTATCTGGGTTTTAAGCATCCGCTACAGTGAGGAGAGTCTTGGAGTATATTTGCCATGCATATATTTTGCAACTGAAATTTTTTTTTAAATGTACTGTTCGTTTTATGCTTTAGAATGATATGGTCTTTATGGAAAATCTGGTTAACATTTAAATGAAAATGATATTATAAAAACACTATTTTTGGATTACGGGTGACTGGTTGCTTATATATCTGCTGCTTCATTTGATTAAATAGATTAATTGAAAAAAAAAGTTAACAAATATGAAAGTTGATATTCTTCTTAATCTTGGGATTAGCTCTGTGAACTTTTGCTGCAATATACATATGGTGCGGGCAGAAGTATTGGGGAGGTCAATAGCAACATAATAGGAAGTAAACATTTATTATAAAAAAAAAAAATGCAATTGCAGTTTATCAAAGTTATCAAAATCATATTTAGATATCCAACACAATCAATTAAAGCATTCTTTAAAACATCTGCAGGTTTCACTTTTATTTTGTGGAATGTTTTCATAATAAATTTATACTGTTCATTTGTACAGTATAGTTCACCGAGGTTTTTCATGTTCATCTTGACTAAGCCAAAGCATTATCTGGAATGAAAAAAAATCTAATTAACTATTTTATGAAGATTTTTTGTAGCGTGTATTGACTTCCCTATCACTTCAGATCCACTGTGTACATGCATGAAAAAAAGAGGTAATGTATGTTTGGTCTAAGTATGCACAGGTATTTTAGTGTAGAGACTTAACACATATGTGTTAGTTTGCAGACAGTACAACCAGTGTTTGACAGGCTTGCAAACAAGCTAGAGGAGCAAACACAAAACCCAACAGACAACAAAAGGAACTAAATTTACAATCAACATAAAGTTATCATAAAGTATTACTGCACTATCCTGCTTTGTAGTTTCCTCTGAGTATCATTCCATGCGTTCTGTTAAACAGCTTAGGAGGTCTTTGAGTACAAAATTGAAAACATTTCATGTGCAATAGATTCCTTACACTTCTTACCAGATTTTGTCCACTGAACGTTTAATTTTGGAGAATATTTTTTTGGTTTTATAAATGAAGAGCAGGACTAGAGTGAATGACCTTTGAATAAACCTTATTTTACAAGTCCAAAATACATCACTAAAGATTAGTTTCCTTTGCTCTGATTTGTAATAACAAACCTGATCTATCTAAAATCAAATACAAGATCTCAAAGCAAGTCTGAGATTTGTCTAACATTGTTGGAAAATGATTATACGAAGTATTGGAAAGTGGTGAAGTCAGTTCCAGTTCAGAAAGATTTGTTTGAAGGTCAAGACAAGTCTTGTGATCCTAGTTGCTTCTATTTGAAGAGAATTATGCTACTTGTACATTCAAACCATCTTCTATAAATAGTTTGTAAAAGTGTCTGCTTCTAACCAGAGCAATAATTAAGTTCAGTAGACTTAGCATCTGAGGAAGTAAAGTTTAAAGTTCATAAAAATGATACTTTTAGTCCAATCCTTTCAGTAGATTCACTACTCAAGTTGTATAATGAATCACTAACACAGTTAATCATCACAACTGAAGGCAACTACAGAATTAGATCACCAGGTTGAAAAGATCAATTATTAGTGACATCTTACATAAAGAAAATAGTAAAATAAGTGTTGAATTTTTAAGTGAAATCAAGGGAATTTATACTGCAATAATCCAACTGGCTATTTTTTCCAATAAAATAGAAAAAAGAAAGAGTAAAAAAGAAATAATTCAAAAGCAGTTTTGTCAAAAAAAAGATAAAATGATCAATGCTAAATTAAACAATTCGAAAGAGGCAGATGATACAGATAAAAAAAATGAAATTACACTTTGAATCTATTTGTAGATTACCCCAAGTACCAGAATAATCCCCCCAAATTAAAGAAATCTTTGAATATGTAAATTTGAAGACATTCATTACCTTGGTGCTTAAGGTGACAAAGTTCAAAACCTGATCAGAGTTTTAAGAATTTGATATACCAAAGTCCAGCTTGTTTGCTTATGAAATAAACTTGTGAAAAACAAGAAAGGGTCCACTTTTATTGCTTGAATAGCTTAATGAAATGGCTAATAAGATGAAATAGCCAGGCTTATTTTCATTGTAAACTGATTTTGTAATTGTTGTCCTCATCTTAGTTGCTTAGTCACAACATTTTGGCTGTTGTACTCTTCAGCCTCCTTCAAGTGCTGGTAGTATTCAGTAACATTCTTGGAATTTCGAGCTAGACCCTTTATTCAATCCACAGGGGTATACTGTTCTTATTCAGTGATCTGCGCTTTGGGATATCAGTTGATTCTCTTGTTAATTCGTCTTTGAGATGCTGCTTCAGCTTATTCTGCTGAACCAAGCTATATGGATTCCACTGTCTGACCTGGGGATTGAACTCACGATCACTCACTACAATATTGATAACCACACGCACCTGAAGAAGACCAGAAGATACAACAACTGAAACGTTGTGACTATAACAACCAAGATGAGGATAATAGTTTGAATAAATTTATGATAATTCCTATCCTCAGAAATGAAGGCAGAAAAGAACTGTATTGGTCATTTATACCCACTAGATGAAAGTATCCATCCAGATACATCTTTCAAAATTATTAGTCAAACATTCCATTTGAAATCAACAAGGGGTCAAATCAGGACCATCATGTTTTTCTTTTCAGATTTGGTACACTTATGGATCTCAATAACAATAAGTTGAATGGTAACTGTTTAACTTCTCTAGCTCAACTGGATCCAGTGATATGACCTCTTGAACTTTGCTGAAAATGTGGATTTTTGAAGGCAGTGACAAAGTTTAGAAATCAATTTCTCAGTTGTTTTCACAGCTAGAAAGTTCATTTATAGATCAATTCAAAGTACTTGGATAGATCTAAAAATGTATTTCATATATTGTTCACCTTGGAGGTCAAATAAAAAAGTTGAACTTGACCTTTGACCTTCCATTTCTCAAAAGGAGTAATTTTGATTTTTTCCAAAATTTGACCAATAATTTGTATGGCTTATGACAGGGTATTTACAAAATTCCATGGTGGATATTTGATGGGAACTTGTGATACAAGGGTTTTACTGAGATAAGCCAAGTTAAAGATAGTGGATTTCAATATTTGTCTTTAAAATGTTGATATCTCACAATATGGACAAGTTATACATCTTTAGAAAGCTCTTTTTTGAAACAAAGTCATAAAATCAACAGAATTTGTGGTCAAATGTTGATCCAATTGGCTTTAGGAAATTGAACAACTATTTTTGGTTTACGTTTACAATTCTTATAATGTTTAATAAAGCTACAAACAGATTTTGATATGAAAAAAGAAGAGGTATATGTATAGAGTTGTATCTGTTTATAGGTCTACACAATACCTCAAAAAATTCTCAAATAATTTTAATAGGGAAGGGTTGGCCATAAACTAAGGAAATATCAATAAGATTTTGAGGCAGATCTAGGATTTTTTTTAATGGTTACTTACCCTACCCCATAGCTATATGACCACACAATATCTCCAAAAGTTAACTTATATTTTTTCATCTTTTTTTATACATCTATATATTCACTAATGTTTACTCACATGATATCTCCAGAAGTTCTCAATGAATTTCGACAACATTTTGTGGAAGGGTGGACATTGGGTTAAGGAGGAATTGATCAAATTTTGAGGCAGATCCAGGAATTTTTCACAAATACCTTCCTTGCATCGTAGCTATATATGAACAGATTTTCATCCACTTTTTAGTGACAATGGTGTGGGCAGAGGTATGTGCTCTTGAGTGGTTTCTGCCATATTTGTTTCTATTAAGATGAACAAATATTTCATGAATCAAATAATTTTCTAGATCATAATTAAAAGTTTACTTCTGTTTAGGCAAATATTATGTGTATTCTGCTGTGAAATATCTTTCAATTTGCCAGTGTAAAAGTTTTATGGAAACTGATCAAGTCCTTCAGCAGAATTTGTATTGTACAGATAATCTGTCACAACATAGAATCAAAGTTGCAGTAAAAATAATTGCATCTATTATAATCAGCTTATGACAGATTAATAGGTTTTCTTTTCTTAACCCCTTGATGTGTATCAAATTTCACTTTCATACACATACAATTACTAATAATTGAACAAATTAAACTCAGTGAGTACTTAACCTTTAAGTTATTATATAATTTATAAGGAAAAAATTTCTTGTACCTGGAATGTTTATTATACTGTACAGAAATCAGCTTTAATAAAAAATAAACAAATTTCTTTTTATTAAATTAAAGTTTTCATCCTCATCTTAATTTCAATTGTTTTTTCATATAGGTTTCAACTTTTAGATGAAGGTAAAAGTTAATCAAATTTAATTTCAACTAGGAACCAATAACTTTGGGTCCATCTTGTTGTGGTAATATTGCAACTTACATAATCAGTTAGCAAGCCATAACTTTCAATGGAAGTTAGGTATTATTCACAAAACTATTGACTAAGTTAACCAAATGCTTCATTATATAATAACAATTCCATTTATATCAAAGAGGTAGAGTCAACTGATTTGCATAAATTTAATTTCTAGCACATGATCAATTTTAAAGATAATATTTTTAGAGTCTCTGCACTTGAAATGGTTTGAGATCAGTTTTCTAAATCAGATCAACTGAAGCCATAACCAGCATAAGGGCACTTTTCATAGTTCAATATATAGACAAGTTACGCCCGGTCCAAAGATCTCAAATTTCAGCTCAATCCAACAATCTAGGAAGAAACTGCATATGGTGTAGACCACCTTAACAAGTGGGTTCTTTGAGTAGATCTTCACTTAGCTCAGATAAAAAATAATTAATGCATTTCAATACTTCATCCGATAATAACAAGCCTGAAAGTCAGACCATAGATGCACCAGTACTGTTTTTGTGTGAAGATCTAGCAAGGACAGTGTTGCCAACTTTATTTTTAAGTTGACATCTAAAATTGAGTATAAAAGCATCCAGAAATACATATCAAAGCTGGTGTTTTTTTACCTATCAATAAAACTGACCCTAGGCCAATTAGAATACAAGATTTTAAAATTTTATTTGAGCGACATCAGATACAAGCATTTCCTTCATGGAAGGAGTGAAAGGGAATGCTTTGTGGAGATGATGTTAGGTGTTTGCTATGTTGATTTATCAGTCAGTTGTAACAGCATCCATCTACAAATGATCACTTTCTTTCTTTGTATACCAAATAAAGTGTGATATTTGTTCTTATCTGCCAAGTTTACAAAACCTAAAAATTTTCAGGAGTAAAAAAAAAAAAAAAAAAGAAATGTATAAAGATTTCTAGTAGTATATTTACTGATTCTGCTTTCAAAAATTTCAGCCTATACATTCAATTTTATGTATACTGTGTGTGGCAACATTAATTCAAGATGGGAAAATGATGTTGAATTCCCAAAATCTATTTAGTTTTCCATTAACCAACTAGATGCTGTTTCTGACAGTCGGTACTGCTTATTATTTACAATTAATTACAAAAAATGAGTTGTATTTGAGGAAAAAGCCACAAATCTTAAGCAAATATTTTTCCTTTGAGCAATGAACAGTGTATAGGCGCTCTGAATTATTAAACCTGTTTGTACTAAGTATCTATGGTATGCTATATTTCCTACAAATCCTAATACAAATGACTCTACTTACAAACCTTACAACCCATAGAGCTATTAATAGTTTTATTGGGGATAAAAAATCTAGCATTTAATCACAATAGATATAGCAAAACTTTTTGAAAAAATTTGACTTTACTAGAAAAAAACCCAAAAACAAAACAGTATTTAGTCAGATCTTTGGCAATACAATCAAATTAGAATGAAAAATTATTAGAATGGAGCTGAGAAGAGTGACACAAGAGAAGAATTTTTTCAAATGGAATATCATTCATGATGAAAATCTTGAAAATTAAGTATAATTGTGTTTTATTATCAATATTATGAATTTGGAGCTGGATTTAAAAAATATATTTTCTTGTAAATGTATTAATTACTTCATGTTTTTGCTTCATGTTGATAAAGATCATTAAGGCAAATTCAAAATGAAAGTAGATAATTTTATTCAAAAGATTCCACTTTCATTATTAATTTTTGACTAGTTTTTCATCTTGTTTTTGTTGTTTCTTATTACAATCATTTATAGCAATAATTGATGTAGCAGAAGATAATGTAAATCAGCAATACTAAAACAATTTTAAAATTTACTATATTTACAGTATATATGATATATTTCATAAAGCATCCTCAGGATTGTGTGAAATTGATTTTTCAAAAATTGCATTTTTCCACAAAACACTTGTAAATAAGTATGTAACTTATACACAGAAAATACTGTACATAGAATCATCTATTTACAGAAAAAATCAATCCACCTAATTTGAGGATGACTGATTTTTGTCATTATTTGTTCAAACATTTCTAGCTTTGATTTGCTTTTAAGTGCAAAAACTAAAAAATAATTGATTTGTTCATTTAGAGCTATGAATTAAGATCAAACAAAAACTGAACTTTTGTTTTTCTGGAAACACATCTTTACATTTGTTGCTACTTTTTGTCCCATTGGCCACAATAGCATCATGTAAATTTTCTAAATTCCTTAAACAACTTCTTTGTTATACAACATCTCATCTCAGAAATTCAATGTAAAAGATTCTTTGTTCTACTTTAAAATATCATCTACTACTAACCTTTGCAACATGCATCTTAGCACACAGTCACATCCTACAAGAGACTCTACTGATAGAAATAATTAAATTGCTGAATTTAAAGTAAGTAAACTAATTCACAGTAAAATGAAAATAATACGGAACTGTAACATGTTTCCAGTATTTTTCACAATTTTCCAATTGATGTTTGTATACTAATATTTTTTCCTTTGTGCCACCAGGGTATATTATCACCCTTGCTTGAAACAAATACTCTCTGATATTCATTTTATCAATTACCAAATTCATTTATTTCAAATTTTTTGATTAAGAGAGTTGCCCCTGACCAGCAAAGATGAAATACTCAGCAGGTTATAGAAGAGACAGGTTACGTTTTGGGATTAAATTAGAAGACTGAAGGGTTATGATAGTTTCAATCTAATCAGCTTGTTGTTGTCCTACTTGATAACATGTGGGATTATCGCTTCTCTTGATCCACTCACTGGGCTTGTTGGTTAGTTTCTATGATTAGTGGAAGGACCTTAGTTATCATGGCACAATCTTTAGCCAGCTGTAAAGACTGACACAGTCTCTAAACAAAAAAAAAAAGAGAGAAATGATGTCAAGAATAAATGTAGGTTAATCTTTTTTTAATACACTTAGGTCTTGAAAGGGCAAACAGATAGAGATAATCCCTTTTATGTAAAGAAGATCATGTACTACTGGTTATGGTTCAGTGGTCAGAACTGAGGATTGGTTGTAGAAAGACCAGAGACAATCATTCAAGTGTTGGGAAGGTAAGGCTCATTACCACATACTGAGGTTTAAAAACAGACCGAATTAACCCTTTTTTTACAGTGATTTAGTCTGGTAATAGAAATGTGTGCAATTTTCAGACTATAATTGTAATGAAGATGATAGCTTAGAGTTGAAGACACAGAAGAGAGGCTATTTTCCCCCTAATAACAAGTGTTGATAGATGAAGCAAAGTAAATATAACTTAGAATAAGAAGATTTCTCTTCCATCCAAAGAAAAAGTCATCCACTTCATGATCAGTCATGTACTTGTTAATGTCCAAATGTTATTAACATCAATTAGTGCAGGATGGGTGAAGTTCATCAATACAAAATCACATGGAAAGACAGCTTTAAATAGATAATGAAAAATCAATCCCTCAAATAGCTAAAATTCAATTTATAAAAATATACCATGAAGGCAGCAAGGCTAAATTGTTACAGGTATCTCAAAGTTGATGATGTTTTCAAACAATTGTATTTGGTTATTTGCCTGAACAGAACAGAATCTTGCACAACATCATATTTATAAACAACCATGTTTTTATACATTCAGCATAGATTGAAATAGGTATAGAGCTTTTGTTGTTTAACAAATCTTTTTTTTGTTGATGACCACTGTCACCAATTCATTTAGGCACATATATCATTAGTATAGAAGATTTGCAATATATTTGTTTAGAGGCTGCAGGAAATGGCTTTTCTAGTGAATGTGTTGGATATGATCAGCTGTGAGGAAGTTCATCTTGTGGTGTGACAACAGAAAAGTTTGAAACAATGGCATTGACTATATGTTGGAAAAGGCATAAAAAATTTCCATCTACATATATCTTCATATAAGAAAGCAAAGTGAATATTCGTTAATCAGTCATAGACAACCTCATATTTCTACTGTGGATTTTATTTAAGGATTTTTGAAGAGAACAAATTACAGGTCTGGTTAGTCACTCAATAAAAACTGTCATGCAACTAATGCCTTTAGGCAGCAGATGGGGGTGATCAATTGAAAAATTAGAAACAAAATAAGTTTCTTCTGTCACCTTTCGTTGGGCAATCATCACTAAAAAGTCAATTTTCAAAAATAAGAAGGAATGCTGCTGGATACTAACTAGGGGACCCATTTAGCATAAACTCAGTTTGCTAATTGAACTCCCACTAAAAACCTATTTAAGGACCCCCCCCCCAAAAAAAGACTTTGCTCCAATGGTGTGACCTGTATCCATGATAGATACTTTGCCAGTCAGCCAGCCAACTCAAAAATTGAGGAAACCCATGAGTTTTGGTTGATGGTTTCAAATAGAAAAAATGGAATCAGATTGGTTTTCTATTTTCATACTTATAAAATCTTTAATAGTGCTCAAGTTGAAACCGTATTTTATTATTCAACTTGCAGCTGTTAATAATATAACAACATTTTTTTTTTTACTAGAAAATATCCCTTCTCCTAAAGGTCAATCTGCAAATATCTTAATGTTTATACATGGATTATACCCCAATCACAGTAATGTTCTTTCTTCATGTTAGTTTACAGGACAACATACATTTCAAAATATGGATTATATCCTAATCACTGGAACATCAGATTAACAAAAATGAACCGATTAGTTTCTCAGATTGTTTTCGTTTTGAGTATTTTTTGATATTCGCTTTGCACAATGTCAAAGAAGAGACATGTTTTTGAAAATTATATAGAAGGGTGGAAAAAGGTTTTGTACAGGAAAAGGTAAGAATAAAATTCATTTCAAAGTTATTCAATTCAACAGAATAGAAAGATCTTTGAGAACTTATTCTGTAAAAGTTAATACCACCAGTTTAAATTTGGTACTCAATTCTATACACTTGTCAAAAACAGTGTATTTAGTGTAAAAATGACCCTTCAACCTGGAGATTTGGAAGAGGATTGTTATATTGATCTAGATTGGTTAATTCAGAAAAATGATAACTTTGACCATGCAAAATAGATATTTAAACGTTTTTTTGAATGGCATCCCTGAAAAAGAAGTTCATTTTTCTTCTGTAGTTTTACTTACAAGAAAACATTACTTTATGATTTATGATTTTTAAATAGTTCAATTTATTTATAGCTGATTGATTGCTTTCCCGCTGCGTCTCATTAAAGTTTCAAAAGAAAAACTCAAAATTCAAAGAAAAAAATTGAAAAAACATTTTCACTCTCTTAAACTACGTGGATATGTATTTGTAACTTTCACAACAGCGATAATTTAGAATAAATTATGAAAAGAAAAACGTTGGGAAAAGGTCAATTGACATCATTATCATTCGTTCTCCAAAAGTACAATAGACTTTTATTTCAAAACATTAGTAATACTGTTAAATGTGATAGATGTTAAACCCCCCCCACCAAAAAAAAAACCCAGCTTTCTGATTAGTAAAATAGATAAGGAAATGAACGAGGTTCGAATTTTAAAATGACCCTAACGTGTAATTCTGATTCTTATTCTAGGAAACTTGAGGTGGGGGCACGAAGCATCTTTAGTGATTTGATAAACTCCAAATCAAAATTAATGATGAAGTTAAACAGAAAAATGAAATGTATTTCATTTTCTCCCTTGTCCTAACACATAACCTTGTTTCAATGTAGTTAATTAAGTCTTGGTAATTTTCGTTTCTTATCAGTTTCCCTGCTGTGTTATGAAAGAAAGAAATAAAGTACATTGATCACCCTTCTCTATCACTTTGATAACTCCGACATGTTTCTTTGACAGAAAAACTTTTAAAATTGCTATCTTGCAATCAGAGGGGATTATTTTCACTGCAACAAAAATGCTTTGAAATAATGGTCAAAAACAACATTGTATAATCGTGGAGTTACATAACGTGCAAAAATCGATTTTCACTGGTTGAAATAAAAGTAATTTACTGTCGAGTGAAGATTAATAAACAAAAGTTTTCAAAATAATTAATCCCAAATAAAAATTAGAGAAACCTGTCGTTATTTCAGATAATAAATTTCAAAAATGTTTTTAATCAATTATTTTGTATCAAATAACGATAAATAAAATGCTATTATTCACCAGATAAAAAAAAGTGAATTTTAAAAATAATAAAAAAACCTTCACTCCGTAATATTAGTAAAAGGTCAGGTCAAATTACTCCTGATAATATAGAGCATGTGTTGAGTTACGTGCACTTGTTCTGTGCCCCCTTATTGCTAAAATAAGTGAGACACGGTCGTGAAACGTTGACCAGATTGGAGAATCTTTAACACAACGATATATTCAACCACAAAAGAGCTGAACTAAGCAGAAACAATTTTGCAAAGTTTCCTTTTCAATCTCAAATACCGACTCGTGAACCAAAAAACTTTCTTGGCTGGACCATTTCTCTGACTGACAATACTTAATTACCGAAATGGGAGAAAATCTCTCGAACGTAATAAGTATCAATAATAAACCGAGGACAGAAGTCGACATCTACCTGGATAATTTGGGGCTATGGCGAAAACCCATCCCTAAGGATGGTTCCTGCTTCTACAGGGCCGTCTCGGAGCAGTTGTTTAGCACGCAGGCATTTTATGGCCACCTACAGAAAGCTGTTGAGGAAAAAATGGCTTCGAGAACTTGTTCGTTTTGCAGTGATTCTAGCAACGACACCAGTGTCGACTTGACTTTTAGTTTAGAGGACAGTGAGGTCTGCGGTAGCTACACGGAAATTAAACTCCTGTCAGATATCTACAGGCTGAATTTTTTCATCTATACCGGTATTGATAGCATTTATTCTATATCAAAGACTGGACATGAAAAACAGATACTTCTGTTCTTTGACGGAATTCACTACGACAGTGTTTACCCGAAGTCCTTTCCACCCGAAGCTGCTCTCTGTCAGTCAGTGGTTTATGATATTTTGTACCGTAACGTGTTCGAAATGCCCAAGGAAATTGAGGAAGCTGTGAATATACTACGGAAACAAAACAAATGCAAGCGTGTTAGGAGCAACAAGAGTCCAACCAACGACAAGAAAAATGGCGTGGGTTTGGATCCTATCGCTTCCCGAAAGGACTGCGAGAACAGGAAACCTAGCCCCCCTTTACCGTACAGAGTAGCCAAGGCACTGGACCCGGATATATTTCGAAATGTGGAGTTCGACAACTGGCAGGAAGCTAAAAGAGCCGAACTGCTGGCCAAGAAACTATCGGAGTTTCAACCTGGTGATAAATGTCAAGTAATTCTTGAGGGCAGTGACCGTACCTACCACGCCCATGTGCAAGAAATACCCGAAAACGGCGGTCCCGTTGAAGTGTTTGTAGAAGAACTTGGAAAGAAATGCCAAGTAGCCTATGATTGTCTTCGCCACCTACCATCGTCTGGCAACAACAACGATCGCTACCCAACAAAAAGCGGACGTAAATGTCGGAAAGCTGTTACTATGGTGGTCCATATGAATGGCACAAGTCAATTAGTTTCCAGTAATTTAACGACTTCGACTAAAAGCAAAAAGAATGTGGCCAATCGGCAGCAATCGAAAATGTTCATCCAAAGTAAATTCAACTCTTCCTCTTCAACTAGATCAATAAAATTGACTCGGGCTTTTAATAAATTCCAAAAGAACTTGAACCTGGTAGGTGGAGAAGATGAATTGACCGAACAGTTGAATAACGAAAATAACGCAGCGGTAAGTCTAACCGATAATGCAGTTTGTGAGTGTCACTATTGTAAACAGTTGCTCTTTGAACAGGACTTATCAAATTCTGAAGTGCTTGTTACTTCACCGGTCCAACAAATACCAACACATGAAGAAAGTATCAACGGTAATACTTTTGTACCAGCCAATCTTCAACCATCACTCACAAATGCAAACAACAATGTTGATGATATTGCCAACAATGATAATGTCGACAATAACTTACAATTTCAATCTCCACCTCTCACTCTAACTTCTCAGATAACCATTAACCCTCATATATGGATCCCCTACCTGGAACGTGTCACTAACTCCGTCAACATAAATGCCGGGGTTTCACAGGATCCTTGTGGTAGAGATTTGCCCTTGTCCGACATGCCAACATTAAGGTTTTTTTATAACTTGGGTTACGAGTATTATCGAGCTGTCAGCCTGTTACAGGCTCCACCAACCAACACTTCTGTTAATAACAATTCGTCCCAGGTTCGCTATAATTCCACGGCGGCACCCGCTGTAGCTGCTCCAGTTTATTACCCAACCCATCACACCTACACCCAGCAGCTGTATGCCATGTACCCACAAAACTTCTCCAATATAGGTATGTCCTCTGGTCAGTCTCCACACACCCAGTACATACCGTGTGTTGCTTACATGCAAAACGTGCAGTACACAGGGAATGCTGCCCCCCCTCAATGATTATGATATGATCTATGGTAAAATGTCGATTTCAACGCTTTTATCAAAGCTGTGTACGAAACAATAACCTCAGGAAGAGTTATTCTATTTTACTGATCATGTACCAGTTTCGTTGCAGCATGTGTTAACAAAAGCCAAACCTGGTTATGCATTTTGTCGATGGATTCAATTCTGCATTTCTTTGCCGAGTGACAAATGTTCAAATGTTTTACTGTCTTTACTTTCGCATACACAAAAAGCCATGACACTTCTCTTCTAAAGAGAAAAAATTGAAAATATTCAGTTTTTCTTAGGCAGGAAGCCTTTTTTTCTTGAAATCTTAAGTTTATTTTTGTCATAGAATGCTCTATTTTCATCTTTAAAAAGTTGACTAAACATTCTTACACCAGAGTGTATATATATATATATATATATATATATATTGTATTCATTGGCGTTTTTGCTTTAATATTTTGATTGTACATAAGTGTTAAATATTCCAAGTCCTTTGCAGTTGCTAACATGAATATTTGCAACAGTTGCTACTAACAAATCTTATTGCATTCTATCACAGTTGTTGTAAATCTTAGTCTAAACATACCAAATATATTTCGCATTTGGATGGTTTCATTATTATTTAGCATTTTCTTGATTCTTTCTTTTTAAGAATTTCTTTAAAGGATTTTGAGATCTATTATTTTAGGCTTTTAAAAGTATGCATTTTTGTTTACCTAGCTAAGGTAAAATATTTAATAGGGTGTAATTCAAAAAATATTATCAATTTATATTTTTCCCTCCACAATCATTAAAAATATGAAATGGTTCTTATTGAATTCTTCCTGAGAGGAAAAAAAAAAAAAAAATCACTAGTATTTATATTTCAAGTACTTGGTGACAAGTCTTATTTTGATGCTGAAAGCTTCTCGCTCACCCATCTAGCCTTTAATCCAAGATACATGGCTATATTCTCGTGCTATTTGAATTTTGTTTTGTTTTTTTTAATTTCGCACCTCCACTGACTAAAACTAATCTGTTCATAAATTTACTTGTATAAGATTAACCTTTTCCTTCCTATAATGGACAATTATTTTCTCTTGGGCTGAAAATGAAATTTAGGATATTGACACCTGTGATGGAAATGAGTTTCTGAAACTAGGTGTATGGCAATGTCTCCATCAATAGATATTGAACATACAAAATGGACCGTGTGTCCGATTTTCCTGGGAGGAAAGCCTGTAATTTTTTTTCTTCCCTTTCAGGAAATAAATAATATACAAAACCCTTAGAAACTGAGAAATAAGGATACGTCGTACCCACCCTCTATTTTCCACCACTGATTGAAACGAAAAAAAACAAAACAGCCGACTAAGAAATTTCTCTTTATGTTTACCAAAAATGTATAAGCTCTTATGAGTCAATTACATTACCACTTGAGATTATTTTTGTTAGCTAAAATCTTGTTAGTTTATTTTTGGAATCTTTCTCAATCAAAGCAGTTTAATTGTGATTTGATAAGAGATGCATTTACACTTCTTTAAATAACACCCTTCGTCCAAATTTCCAAAACATTGGTTTTGACTGACAAAATAGCTTTGTTTATCTCTTTATTAAATACTGAAGTTTTAAAAATTTTAATTGCTAAAAATGTACATTTTGCATCATTTTAGGACAGATTTTCTTCACCATTTCTAACCCTTTATTCCTAATAGAGGGCAAATGATGGCCCAGTTGCTGATATTTCAGTGAGTAGTACTGACAAGACGGTTTGGAACCAATGACTTTTTTCCCCCATGAAACGTCTTAATTTAGGGTGAGGACATTAATCCTCATCTTAACTTTTGGTTATTGAAATGGTTTCTTGGAGGGAGAAAAATATTTCAGTGTTGTGAAAGACGTTCTCTGGAAGAAAAATGTTGTTCTCACTTCCAGTATGTTTACTCAGTTTTTATAAGTTCATTCAAATTTTGTAGCATTTTTTTTAATCTATTGCCGAATGAATTTTTTTTTATATTAGTTTTTTACCTTGAATTTTTTTTCACTTTTTTTTTGGTTCATACGCATCTTCAACGTCATATAAATCGGTTAAATTTTCTTTCTCTATGTAATATTTTTTTTCTTTTTTTCGCCTTAACTTCCCAATAAGAGCTAGTTCAAACTTTATTTCTACTATTCTAGTCTGAACTGAAAGATTTATCTACCCTTGAATTAATATTTATTTAAATTGAAAACTTTTAGTATTCAACCATCTTATGTACTAAGTTTGACTTAGTTTTGACCCAAGGCCACAAGATGGAGTATCCGGTGAGGATCACTCATTACACATTAGGAATGATCTGTGAGACTAGTTTGCTTATCATTACGCCACAACAAAACGTTCATAGTATACGACTAGATGACCACAGAAAACCTGATTTGATAAAGTTAATTACTTTTTGTTGTTAGTGGTAAAATGAAGAATAATATACATATACAAGGGTGATAAGATTATTGTTGATGTTCCTCCTCCCGACCTTCCAAGTCTTTATTTCTCTTTGGCATATTTCTATGGCGTAAGATTACAAACTCAAATTTTCTCTAAAATTTGATTTAAATAAATGGAGTTTTGCTTATACTGTGAAGTCTTTTCTTTCGTACCAAACATTGCTATTGTAGCCTTTTCCGTTTCAAAATGGCTGCTGATCCAGTTGCAGAGTTAGAATTTTTAGGGTTATTGTCTGCAGCTTTGAATCTAAATCCACAGTCAGTACTTGCCACTCTACAGCTGGAGTGGTGGCCATTTTGAAATTGGATGGGGGTCACAATTGCCCCAAACATCATTGAAGAGGATTATCTGTTGTCTCCAATCCTCTTGTCAATAAGTCTCTTATTTTGTTTGTTGCAATTAAACTGACACTGATCAGTTTGCATGTTGGCTTTTAAGATGTTTTGACTGATTTGTAACTGGGATTCATGCATAGCCCTGACTTGTTGAACTCGTCTCAAGGACTGGCTCATTTGAAATAATAAAAAAAGGATTGTCCCTTGTATCCAGTTTTGTCTTTTTAATCCTTTAAAAGAACAAAAATGCTCTTTCCTGGGGTAGAGGGGGGGAAAAGGGTATACTTGGGACATGGGTGTCCGCTTAAGGTGTGTGCAAAAAAAGGGCATTTTTACCCACCTTGATCAGGCCTTCTCACCAAAAGCAAATCGGTTGGAATCTTATCCAGGAGTTGCTATGAACAGTGACAGTAGAGAGTGAATCGCTCTTTAGTCACTCTCTAATCCCTTACCTGACGACCAATATTTGGATATGGATGCCCATGACTCAGGATAGCTGATCAATTATAATTTTGGACCATTAATTCTTGCTTCTTGAAAGATAGATCCATAGAGAAATGAATTGTTTAATTAGGAATAACAAAAATATTTGAAAAAATACTGCTCTGGAAGTATCTTTCATAAATACTTGGGGGAGGGGGTGCTGATTTTTTTTTTTGTACATCACTGGCATTTTGTTATTCTGTAAAAAAAAAAAATTTCATAAAGTCAGCGTCAATAAAAATAGACATGGGAGGGAGAAAGTGATTGTTACCTTTCCACATTAAATTTTGAAATTTTCTGGAGTAGGAGTGGAGTTTGACCCTGCAGCAGTCAGGCTGATTAATACATAAAATCAAATTTTAAAAGTACAAAAGTCTCTGACAGAAAAATTGGAAGAGTGGCAATTAGCTGTTAGGATTGTTAATTCTAAGACTCCTGATTTAAAAAAAAAAAATTTATTCGAACCATATTCTCAAAAACATTTCATCTTTTTAGTAATTAGGTGCTCAAGAACCTGTGTAACAATTTTCATTCGAATCGCTTCAGCGATTCTGAAGTTCAATACTTTTTGCATGTTAACATATAAAATGTAAATAAGCAATCTAATTGACCATAAATTACCATTTTTCTATTCATTGGAATTCGTCAACCAATTTTGCTGAAATCTGGCTAAGATTTGAGAAATTTTTCCAATTATAAACAAAAACTTTTTTGCTTATAAGATGTAGACGATCGGATTTACCCATGACTTGTCATCCCCCACCCCTAGGTGAAATCACCTCAAGCTTACATGTAAAATTTCATCAAAAAATATTGAAGAATGCAATTATCCAATTAAGAAAATAACACGACAGACACCCATAGCGAATGATAGTCCCCATCGTTTTTTCCTGCTGAGGACAATAAAAATTGTATAAAGTGGATAAAAATAGATTTTCTTTTCTTCTATTTCTCTCTTTCTCTCTTCCACTTACTGTTTAGTAATGTATCCTCCCCAAACTTTGTTCATTTGCTAGACTCCATGTTCCCTTTGACTATTGTTTTTCTCCTACAGTGCAATTTAACTCCTGTCTTTTATTGTAAGATGCATCATTATGATGACTGAGGTATCCAAAAGTTTGATTTGCTTTCAATAGACACTCTACCATTCTCAACTGCAACAAATTGCAGATATTAACACTCTGTCAGTTGAATTTTTGTTCCCACACCTATTAAGTATCACTACCTAAGACTGGAACAAAGTTTCAACACAATTCCTTGATTATTTCATTATCAATAATTTCTTTCTTTAATTCCTACTTCAGAATAAATTTTGGCTAACAACTTAAGATAGATTTTATGATTGGGAGGAGAAAATGTATAGAACAAACACACTATTGTTGCCAAACATAGTTTTTATAGCACCATCAGTGCGTTTTCATTTTTCTTTTATCCTTCTCATTTTTAAATTCCTTTTCGTATAAGATTGTATAAAAGTAAGCTGCGACTTTTTTTCATTCTGCCTCAAAATTCTTAAATGAACTGAAAGTTGTTCATGATTCATTTATATCGGTGCTGAAGATCACCAAATGTTGAACATTTTTAGTTCATCAGAACTAAAACATTTAAGTTGACTGATCACTCAGCTTTGAAGTATTCTATAAAACCACCTTTCAAATTAGGATGAACTCTTGAATTTTCATAATCCAGTTCTGAAAGTTTGATAATCTTCAAGAACAACTTTATTAGATTTGAAAAACTAATTGACTTCAAAGAATATCTAATCGGGCAGGATAGATATTTGATATGTTCTTGAAATGTTTATTCTGTTGAGCAATATTGCTTTATAATCTACTTGGTCTTTTTCATCTTCAGTACCATAATTCATGGGTTTCTTACAAAAAGGAATTTGGTATATTGAGAAAATGACTTGTACCCAAAGGAGAATATTACAGGACTTAATCTTTTTATAAGTTCACTTACTCTTTATCAGCAATGTAATAAATACCTTTTATGGATTCTGACAAATTTAAGCCTGTTTTGTTTTGTTTTTTTTTTGTTTTTTGTTGTTGTTTTTTTTTACTTGAATATTTTCTCTTGAACACCAAGAGGATTTATCAGCTATGTAATTATGATGGTTAAATTATTCCTTAAATTTGATTTATTTTTTTTTTCTTCAAATTTTTCTTTTTAAGACTTGTCTATTGAATTGCAGCTTAACACTACATAATCCATTAATGTTTAAAGTCACATTCACTCTGAAAACTAAAAGTATGATTTGTAATAAAATGTGTTGCAATGTATCAGGCTATGTTCCCATTTATCAAGTATTGTTTCTCTGGTTCTGAAAGCGGATATATATGAATTACCATAAACTCTATCAGAATTATCTTTGCTTCCTGCCTTACATCCTCTCCTCTAAGTATCTTGTGTCACTGTTTCACAGACAACTAATTCTTTGTACAGATACTTGCCAGAAAACATCTGGCTTTAGAAATAATGTGCATAATTGTGTATTATCCACACTATTATTGTACTTATTGAAGTAAGTTTGTTCCACTTTCAAGTGGGCAATTTTGATATTTGTAAGTACTGACTCTCCTTCAGCTTCTATAGGGCTCTCTGATCTGTTGCATAAGTGATTCTTGATTTCTTGACCCCATGTTTCTTCAATTTAGGTACAAATATTTCAACATTTGGTATAGGTGAATATTAACTTTTCTTTGACTGTACTTTGAGTATTTTACTTAGGAACAATCACATATCATTGATACATCTTCAATTGACATATCACTAAAAGTAGCAACCAGATTAACAAAATCCGCTATGGGCCCAGATTCGAAAAAGAATCCATTGTTAAGGGGGTTTCACACAATTTTCTATGTATGCTATATATTTTGAGCCCAGTGTAGAAGCCGTATGTGATTCTGTTGAAGCCACCATTTAAAATCATATCTGCATCTTGAGTTTGTTAAAGAGTAAGTGTTAATATCCTTATCCAAATCGAGATAAAGGAACGTGGCTTATTTGAGTGACATTTTTAAGGCTTGACAGTTGAAACATTTCTCACTATTCAGAAACATTGACAGTCTTCACTTAGTTGTTTGTGTTTTTTTTTTTTTCTTCTCAAACTAACTAGAATGAGGTACAAGATCAAAAGATTCATCTTGACAGGCTTTATAAAAAGTACTTGGCTACAATGACGGAACATATTAAATTTTATTGCAATATTTAAAAATCCACAACAAAAGGTCTATGATGGTTTGCGCATTTTGCTTGACAACTTTTAAAGATTATTTAATCCGCTACTGACAGATAAAGTATGAAAGAAAAATCTGGACATTGAGAAAGTGTAACAAAATGCCGTGAGAAATTAATCAGGATTTTGATGGTTTATTATTATTTACTAAAGTAACAACACTTGCAAGTTGTGTGCCTAACTTCAAAAGGTTTAGTGTTTCCTAAGTTCTTGGTCGCAAATTTTCTTGATGACCAAATCAGGCCAAAGACCTTGACTCCTAGAAATGAAACAAATTTGTGTGTGTGTGTGTGGGGGGGGGGTATTTTTGATACCTCCACCCCCTTCGCTCTACAGTGCATGAATGTTCTGATATATTAGCACTAACATCATATATAAATAATCCATGACCTGTCACCTTGCTGACAGTTATATCATGATTGTATAACCACAGGTTCTACTGATGGCTGCTACTGGTACTATAGGTGTAACTTGAATATTGTTGTGAGGTGGAAGTTGATTATTGTCTGATCCTAATTAAGAGAAGAAAAAAATGGTGACTAAGAACTAATGGGGTACCTCCATTATACACATTTCGGCCCTGTTGACACTAATAAAACTGTCAAAACCTTTTGACTAACTATACAACCCTTTGTATAGATATATCATTAAAAAGTCTAGGAGTTAGCCACAATAGTCCAAGACAAAACCTGTGACATTTGCTGCAGGGATTTTAAAAACGGGAAGCAATTACAGTTATAAGGTTCATAGATGAGGACAACCACAGAGTTGCAAACTTTCTTTTTACTAGTGGAATACCTAATCCTAATTTTGTAATTTTTTGTTTTAAGTTTTACTTTTGAATTTTTATATTTATTGTCTCAAAAATATTTAAAATCCATATTGCAAAAAATTTTAACTGAATGGTGTATAAAAAAAAAAAAATCTTTTAATTCTATGCATAATTTTGAGTTTCATTAAAAAAAAATGGTACTTTTTGTTATAACTTGGATGGTTTCAATTTTCAAAAATTTCAAGCAGTTTAATTTAGATTCTGAATGTAAATTGTATAAAAAAAGCCAATTTTCCTGTCCCACTGGAAAATCCAGAAAGTCTTCTGGACAACAATTTTTTTTTATACTCTTCTCTGAGGGTCTCCACAGTTCTCAATCCTTTTGTCTTGGCTTGAGAACCTTTTCTTTCCCTTTTTGGCGGCCAAAGGCCCATAAAAAATTCATCTTAATTGTTACTTAGGCAGATATTTTGCAGGGAGGTAATAAGTTTAGAACTTCAGTCATCTGGTGAACCAAGATCCTAAAGTCAACTTGTGAGGCGTCCTACCATTTATGTAAAGGGGAAGCTGCTCCTTTCCAAGTGCTATGTTGCCACCCTCTGCTAAGAAAGCTGTGACATCATTTCTGAAATATTTACGAATTTCTTCATTCATATATATATATGTAAGCAGAGGCGGCATATGGGACCCCCAGACTCTGCAATTGTGGGAGGGTGCTGGACTTCAAGGGAGGAACCACAACAAATCTAAAATCTAGTGGAATATTGTTAAAAAATTTTCGTAGTTGGACTTAGTACACTGATGTGAAGTAAAAAAAAATCTTTTTTTTTTTTTTTTTAAATCATGCCTTTTCAATAACATTTATGCATATTTTGTTCTGCTTTCAATTCATAAGACCTTTCCCTCAGAAAATTTATCAGTTTTGAAAAAAGTTGATTTTATCTATCTATTTATTTTCTTATTTTTGATGTGTTAGGAAGGGTGTTCTATGTATAATATAACTAGAATGCTAACTTGGACCCTTTATTATCTGTCATTCATGCAGAAGTATGGCTTACATGAATTATTTTTCTCCAGTTAAGAATTTATTTTCATTTATGAATTATCTTATTTCTTTATATTTCTTTGTATCATTGTTTGTTTTTTGTTGTTTGTTTGTTTGTTTTGTTTTTTTTTTTAGGAAAAAATGGCTTGATTTTCGAAAAATAGTTTTAAATTTTGAAAAAATTTTGCACTTTCTAAAAACATTTTAAAAATAAGAATTTCATGCTTTCATTAAGGTTTGATTGCAAGTCTGTATAGGCTCCCCCTAAAACCATAATGAAAGCACAAAAGATTACTTGCAAAAAAATATTTACAACTTCCATAAGTGAAGTAATCAAATACTTTGAAGCTGTGCTTCCATACAAATGGCAGAAAGTATAGGTTCAGTTTAGCATTACAGTTACATTGTAAATAGACACCCTCTTTTGTTAAACCTTGAAAAAATTAGCTCTTTTCAAAACTGATAAATTTTCTGAGGAAATTAAGGTCCTATATGAAGTGAAAGCATACAAAATCAGATTTTATTAAACTTTACAATTATTTAAATGAAGCTGTTTTATTATTTATGTGTTACAAGTATTACTGAAAAAAAATTTAAAAATATTAAAATTTTAAAATATTGAAATTTTATCCATAAAATAAGTTTGTGCAAATAAAAAAAAAAATTTAAAAAAAACAACAAATCCTTAAAAATCTTTTGATGGAATTTTTGCACAACCTTGAAGACTATAGTATATCTTTTCTTTCTTTCTTCTTTTTTTTTTTTTTTTTTTTTTTTTTTTTCTTAAGAAAAGCAATCATAATCATCAAAACAAAAGAATTTTTGAATGTTATCACACTATTTTATTTTTCCCCAATTCTATATCTCTGGAAAAGGTTTCAAATGATTTTTCACTGATTTAATTTCACAGTGCAAGAGGTACATATTTATTCAATGTACGTCAGAAAGCAAAAAATATATGTTGATATTTTTCTTTTACTGAAAAGAGTTGAGATTTTAGATGGACCTAAGATACCATAATATTCATGATTATGGAATGGAAAAGGAGAATCTGATGTTTTCCATGACTGAATTGTGTTACAAATGTATTGAGCTAATTTTTGGATCAGAATCATTAGCAGAAAATAGGTACTTGTATACTCAAGTTGACTGTATTACTAGAAACTATTAGCAAGACTGATTATTATATTATTAGACTACTATGATTTATTACCTATAGTTCCTTTTTATATAACTGGCTCTGTTCAATGAATTTCCTATTAAATTTTTCAACATTTAGTGTAAATAATTTGTACATTGTTTATTTATATATATATATATATATATATGTGTGTGTGTAATGTATAAAAGAATAAAGAGTGTACGTATGTGTGTATATATATATATATATACACATACACACTTTTATTTATTCTCTTAATCTTACACACACATACAAAGCCTAAAATAGCAGGGAAATCTATGAATTGAAGTTTACCAGCTGGAGATGAGTACAATAGAATGGTCAGACAATGTCTCTTCAGTCTTTGGGGATTAAAAGTGCAGATGAACTATTGGTCCCACTTTGGGGTGGGGAGTCTTGATTTGAGCTGTTGATGAGTTGTCACTGTCAACTCGATTTAATGAGTGGAAAGGAACGGGGAAGTTGGATAGGTCACTGATGACAATAGGATGTCACAAGAAGCAAAAGATTGAATTTAACAAAAACCCTTTTCCCCTATCCAACATCACAAGATTCACTATAAATTCAGGTGTGATCTGGCTTTCATCAGCATTTGCCTCAGAGTTCCCATGTGATGAGCTGCCACACCAAATTTTGCCCACTCATCTGAAGGACATTTAGAGAGGACAATGGGCTGCAGAATATGTCTCAATAGCATTCATTGTTGGGCTGTGATCCTAGAATTACTAAAGTACCACTTTTTAGTCATTTATTCAACTGATCTCATTTTTCTAAATAAAAAAAAAAATAGACAAAAACATCAAATTTTGTTTACCCACCGAAAAGCACATTGTTAGAATGTGGATGTTCTGAGGTAGCTATCAGATTTATAAAATAATTTTCTCTTATTTCAAAATACATGAGTTGTTTATGAATGTGCGATAGATAATGCAAAAAAAAGTCTATCAAACATTTTAATCGGCAATATGGTAACGTATTCTCCATTATCTGGTAGATTTATTTTTATTAGTATACCCAGAGTACCATTCTGTTATCCCTTTTTTAATGACAGTAGTTGCATATTTTTGTATGGTAAATAGTTCTGAGTTCCTTGACAGATATAAGGTTCTTGGTAGATAACTTGGGGTTTTTTGAACCATTGCAGGTCAAAATGTAGATGTAATGAAGAATTAACTAATAGGTTTGCCTCTTGAAGAATGCTGAAGATTTCTACAGCGGGAAGGTACATTAAGACAGAATAGCAGAGAGTATGCCAAATTTTTTTCATGTTGTTATTGTCCTAATTTTATATCTTGCAATAACTGCAGTCATGTCTGCAAACATACTGAATGTCAGAGATTGTCTGACTTCTAGAATTTCTTCTAACAACAATATGATGATTGTCTTGAAATTCAATGGATAAAAGATACACATTCCACTGATTACATAAATAATTTTCTAAGCATTAGAATTGGATTTTGTGCAGCCAAAATGTATTTTGTTGAGTGTTTATTTCAAAATATGGACTGTTTATATATTGGATATAAATTGTGTTATATCTTACCAAACTATATTTGAAATGATCTGTTATTACACAGATTACATAAATAGTATAAACAATTAGAGAAAATGGGGCTGCTGCAGGAATTGAACCTGTGACCAATAGGATAACTGCTTCAACCTAGCATTGCTTTTACCATTGAGCTGAACTGTCGCCAGTAATGTAAAGGCCCAAATAACTGTTTCTAACAAACACAGATAAAAAAGCTAAGGCTTGGAGTTCACTTACAAATTCTGTATATGAATGCATCTATTTAAAAAATAATTTGTAGCAATTTTTCTACTAAAAAATTGAAGAATTCGGCTATAACTTCTCAATGATAGCATTTTCTGCCAAATTGGTTACATTTTTGAACTCTGAATCTATGTGAAAAACTTCTCCCATCAATGTATTAAAAACTGTTACCAAAGGTTTTTCACATGTACAGGCTGCACTATTGGAAGTAAATGGCTTAAGATCTAAACATTTACTCCTTGTGTTTAAAAAAGAACTTTTTTTCCTTGAAAATTCACACCCTCAATAGGTTTTCAGTAGGAGGTTTAATTTGAAATTTGCTGAATTTACCTCTAAATTTGTGTCCAGCAGCATTCACGCTTGTTTTTTTGTTTTTTTGTTGTTTTTTTTTTAATCTATATTTTTTTTTTTAGTAATCACTGCCCAACAAAAGGTGAGAGAAGTAAGTTATTCACGATCACCACTTTTTTAATTGATCACCCCGAACATGAGATGCTGCTAAGAGACATTGGTTGATCATGTCATGGTTTCTATTGAGTGACTAATCAGACCTGTTTTGTCTTTTAAAATAGTCTCCTTATGTGGTATTTGAGTTTTTTAATGTAAAAACTAAGGTTTTGACCTCTTTATGAACATATTTCTTTCAACATCTACTTCAACAAAATCTGTTAAAGTAATAAAAAAAATTACCTTTGTTGCTGTTCATCGGTTTTATGATTTGTTCAAAAAATGAAGTATTATATTAAGAAAAAATTTCAGACATGGACAATATTCTATCAAGGTAGAAAAATGTTGATTTGCTTCCTCATAAAAATATATATGAATAGCTATGATCAATTTTCGATTTGTGCATGATCTGTCTGTGTTGGACATATGAGTAAATTGATTGTTCCTGGATAATTCACTGATCTAACGATTCCATGGATTCATTCAATTCTATCGACTTTGGTTTGTGAAAGGTTAGATACCAATTTAAAAGTTAATTAGTTTGCTAAAAAGCATGACTTTACAATTGAACTGTAGCACTCGGTCCAACTTCAAAGTCTGATAAACTGTTGTAGTGCCCCCTATACTTTTACTTAGGAATTAAGTATGAAACTCTTCTTTCAGCTAGATATCCAAAACACCACTTCCGACGACAACCCCTATAAAACCCCTGGACACATATGGTCCAATGCTCACTAGCTCCAGCACCACTAGCTGGTTATACTTCTAGCCCTGGCCTTTGCGGCTGCCCATTCTCTCTCTTTCCTTCTCCCTGGTTCAATGCTCATTGGTGCCAGGACCCCTAGCTGGTCATGCTTCTGGCCCTGGCCTTTGCGGCTGGCCATACTCTTTCCTTCTCTTTAAGATCGTTATCATTTCACCAACCCACTGGCTGATCTGATCTTAACCACCACTTCGGGAAACACGCATGAATAAAACTCCATGTTCTTTGTCTTTCATAGTCTGTTCGTCGAGAGTCTATCAGCATCTGAGAATAGCCTCCAAGTTAACTCACTTACTTGGCAGTAAGGCTCACACACTGAACCCGGTTTCCACGTATCTGGGAGCTATCCAATCATACGGAATCCACGCATTCAGACAACTCCGCTACAACTCTGACGCCAGCACTATCAAGACGAGAGCTCTCACCTTTCGCTATCTCTTCTCCAAACATTACTTCTCATGATCGATCATGTTAATGTTATCTTTACATGTACCTCATCTTCATTCTTGTATTAAACTTACGTCTCTTCTCTGGCCATAATTCTTGTATGTGTTCATTCCTCTTTATTTCAATGCGCATCCAACTTCATACTTGGTGCGCATTCCCTTCTCTTCGTACAGCTTCCTTCCTTCCACAGCTACCGGGCTGGCACACTACACAGTCAACCCATGAGGATCCAACACAAAAAGACTCTACATCCTATAAACTGGTGATCTATCACTGTTTGGATCCAACAAAAAAGACTATATATCCTATACTGTGATTTCAAATCAATGCAGAAAATTTCTTTTGAAAACTATAGAATCTGTGAAACTCTGTTAGGATTACTTGTTACTTTACTTACCTCAACACTTTACTTACCTCAATTACTTGAAAGTAATACATAGAAGTGATGGTGAGATAAAATGACATGCTTGTGGTTCAACCCTATTTGTAAGGTTGAAGCTTGTCAATGCAATATACAAAAAAAGAAAGAAAATTTAGATTAAAATGCTTATCCCTCTAGCAGTCTATTGGCTGCTAATAAGACCCTAAAATATTTAAGCATTATGAATACTTGTTAGTTTTTCCTATGTCGATCCAAATCAACAGACCAAGACTGGATTTGGATTTTATAATCAATTTCCCCTCTGATTTAAAAAAAAAAAAAAAAAAAAAAAAAGAAATTTTTAAAAACAATATCATTAACCTGATGATCAAGTTCAATTAAATCTTCTTCCAATTAGTTTCTCATAGTAACAAACTTGACTTTGTTGTCCAAGATTCAACTATTGATCTCTTTTACTATACAATGATTAAGCAGATGAACAGTGTTGTATTTGCATAACTTCTGACTGAAGACTTTAGTCCACCAATCAGAATGAAATACTCTTTGCCTCACTTCCGGATCAGCCACTCCTACTACTGAGTCAATCAGTCATTGCGTCTACTTTCATGTTTTAATCTTACCGTTTGGATCAATGATAGAGAGACATAGTAACTAATGTTAATCAGGAATATCTTACCATTATTCTTTGTTTGTTTGGAGTGAATTTAGCTTTGGTGACAGAAAAATCAGGTGGATTAATTATCCCTGCATGAACAAATAAGTTGTAACTGAAGGAAGTTGGTTTAATATTTATGATACATATATACACATCTTCTTATTTTATATAGTTACATATAATTATTAAAGGGGTCAAAAGTGTAGGGAAACTCCCCCTTCCCTTCAAGAGGTCAAAAGTGAAGGGAAATTGTTTTTTTCAAGTCAAAAAAGCTTTGATCCCTTTTTCTTTCTTTCTTTCTTTTTTTTTTTCTTCCTCCTCCTTAAATATTTAACCCAGCTCAGACGGGTACTTCAGCTACTATGATATATATGAAGAAATGAAAGACATAAACAGATCGATAAGACAACTATATGTGATGATTCTGTATATCAATATGATAGGAGCAATTCATTAGTTCACAAACCTCATTGTATGACTGCACAGAAAGAAATGTATTTGACTTACAAGGCACAAGTATAAAACGCATGGAATGAATTAGACAAAAACATTTCAGGAGTCAATGAAAGAAACATTGCAAGCAAACTGACCCATATTCATCACCCCTTTTCCTTTCATCTGTTGCTAAAAAGATTCTCACAAAATTTAGTGATAAAACCACTAGATTGGCAACTCAGTGATGGGAGCAGGACAGACTTAATACCTGTGCTCGGCACAAAGATTGAAATACATGTATGCATTCTCAATAACTTTGAGAAGAGTCATTAACATATCAACTTTTATTCGGACAATCTAATCTCGTCTTAACCAACATTGTGTCAACATCAAAGATGGGAAGAAGAGATTATATTTTGAAAGATTTATGGAGATGGTTGTGACACATTATTTTGCAGCAGCTCCACCGCAATGGATAAACACATGAAATTTAATTCTACCTGCATTTCTATCATTTTATCCTGTTGCTTTTTATTGCAATCCTCAGATCATTTTACATTTATAAGTAAGAACAAATTGAAAATAGAGAATCAGCTTCTGATGAGATTTATTAACACAATTTGCCAGAAAGATTGTTTGAGATGTGTAGTAGATACAATAAAAAGCTACAGAATAAGATGGAAGAAAGACAAAATTGAATAATAATGACAATGCTTCATTGATGAAATTTGGACGACTTGAGAGTGAAAAAAAATATTTCTCAATCTATCGGTGAACAACTTTTACAACTATGTAATGGCCACAGACTTTTTGCGGTCAACGTTACAAAGATTTTTCTCCCATACCTTGCTGCAGCACTCAAGTGGGGAAGGTTGAGAAGGGGGGTAATGTTCTGAATTAAAATACAAAAAGAAGCTAGTCAAACCACAAGTGAATGATGTTCCCATTTGCAGTGATTTATCTTTACTGGAGGGATGCCCAGTGATCTCGGGTATTGAAAACTAAATGACTTCTGACAACAGACTTGCTTCTTTCCTGATGATCGTCCCAAGAATATAAGAATCCCATTAGAGTAAAAAATGATTTATTGATTGAAAACAGATTTAACCTCAGATATTTTTTCCTGTTTTTTTCTTAGTCACCCCAAGCATTGTCCAAGGACAACATTGTCTATAACAGATCAGTGTTTGTCAATTTGGTTTTGCTAATAGAGCTTTACTGTGTTTCTTTAATTTTCTGGCATCAAATTTCTGGTGTGTATTTTTATGAGAAATTTTCAATTTTATTGATATTTTTCATTTTTAAATAGATATATGAATTAGAAGATTCTTTTTAGATGTATGTAAAATAAAAGATATCAATTAAGAACTGCCATGATATAATTATTTTATTCTCAAATAGCATTTTCTGTGTGTGCATATTTATTTGAATGTATCACATGATGTAAATAATCAACAGAAACAGAAAATTTGAAGCAAATTATTTCAATGCTATGATTTGAAACATTGAAACAGCAACAATTTTGCTTTTATTCGTTACCATGAAGTACAATTTGTCTCTGTTAAAATCCAGCATTTATTAGGCTGATGCAAGTTTCGGACAAGGTTCTCTCTTTTGGAAGACTTTGACACACCTGTTTCTCTGGAAAAATAACAAAAATGAACCTAGAGAACCCTTAAATTGAGCCTGTGTCATCATAATGAAATTTATTTTACTTACACATAAAAAATAAATTCATTACTCATAAATTTTATTCATCTATTGTCAGATATGTTACTCTGGTACCTTCATAGAACCAAATTTAAGAGATGCATTAATTGAAATTAGTTGCAAAAGACAAGCAATACTAAATAAAAATTTCATTAAGGCTCTATTGTATGTGTTATCAGTTGTTAAAAAGTATAAAACAAGTCAGATCCTCTGACACAATCTGAAATCATTCTAGAAGAACTACTATGCAAAGAATAAAAGCAGCAGGGCTTGAACCTGTCTCCTGCTCTCTGAAATATCCACCTGTTCAAGAATTTGCATTAACTAGTTTTCAGCTACAATACAGTACAAAGTGATGTTATATCTCTGACATAGTGCATGTAAAAGATGCCTTTAGAGTATCTACACTGACAATTTCAATCATACAACTGATAACTTTATTATTTATTTATCTTAATATACGTATGTGTATATATATTTAGATCTTATATAATAAAAATCAGAATTAAAAAGAATGTAAATCAAATGTATGCAAAAAAAAACCAAAAAATAAATATCCAGTTATGAACTATTCTGGAGAAAATTTGTTTTGTAAGTCACAAAATCTTATTTATTTGTTATTGTATAAAAATTGTAATTTACAATATGTTGGTGAAACTGTACTTCACTAAAATATACACATGAATATACATCGGGATAGTACTGTGGGTGTTCGCTGTTGGTGCTGGGCCCACAAACTATACTAAACCAGCCGTGGTTCTGGGTTAGTAAAAGAAGGCAACAAGACGGAATTTCGTTTATATGTTTTATATAGAATATTGATTATCAATATCTCTGGAGACGGGAAATGCCTATTCGCAGTTGAAAAGAGAGGAGGCCGATTATCATCTAAGTCAAAATGACGACTGGTCTCTCATGTCACGAACGGTAGTCTACTGAATGGTAGCAGCGGTTGACGGTTACTAAGGGCGGCGTCTAACACGAGAGAGCCGGCAACGATTCTCTTCTCGAAAACCAAATTTTACTCTGACTACTTGTTACGAAGATCCCTCTTACTTAAGCCCTTGGTATCAACACTGTATCTCTTGTAATTGACTTCCCTTCTCTCCCTCTCCTGTTATCTCGGTCTCTCCGGAAAACCCCAAACATTGACCTTCATTCATCTCGCGACGCAGATCTGTCCAAGATCATAAATTAGTCTCCCCCCTCTCTCAAGGGCTCCGCAAACAACCTTTCTTTCATAAGCTTTACTCTCTCTCTCTCTAGACCCCAGACACTGGCCCTTATATCTGGCTTTGTTTTTGAAACCCAGGATTTGACAGATGACACTAGATTGAAAAAGTACAGGTAACTCAACTTTCCATGACATCTCGAAAAACACATTAGGCCCTTATCTGGTCATCAAATCGGGAACAAAACCTTTTCCAGAAGCATTTGTTTTTGCAACCCAGGATTTGACAGATGACACTAGATTGAGAAATTGCAGGTGCCCGCACTTGGAAGCACACAATTCTCATATTATCTCGAAAAACACATAATCCCTTTTAACACAGATAACTCCTTTTGTAATAACAATAGTAATTACTGGTAATAACCACAGTAATTTTTGGTAACAGCCATAGTAATTTTCAGGACACAGGGGACTCCTGGCCCCTTAGTGTCACAGTACTAATGATTGTCAACCAGTAATTGGCCATTTTAAAGAAGTATGTACCAATTCAACATTTTCAATTCACATTATTCAGATGTTTCATGGAAATGGATATACTAGCTTATGTAAGATAAATAAAACAATGCCAGAAAATTCCAAAATGTGAGTGCCAGGCTCCGCAATCATGTGATAAAAATCTTGGCCACATATTGACAGGTAAACTATAGATTGTAAAAAGCTGTAAGTTGAAAAGGATCCTTGCAAAAGGTCCAAATTATAGAGAGCCAAGTGTTTAAATAATAATGAATGAGAATGAAAAAGCATCAGATATTTTTATTTTATCTATGTCAAATAAGTATTGAATAATAGAATCAGCATTCAACAGGTGGAAAGAAAAAATACTTGGATTAGTAACTGGAAAAATCCAACAGGTGAAATACTTTAAACAAAAAAATTGGATATCATAAATATCTGTAGGGAGGCTAAATCTATCACAACCTATGATTTTAGTACTCTTTACACAAAAATTCCTCATGAACATCTTATTAAAGAATTAAATAGAATAATTGAATTGGCATTTGCAGAAGGAAATAGTAGATATATTGGGTTTACAAACTCTAAAACTTTCTGGTGTAAAACAAAAAAGGGCAAGACTTACTTTACGTGCTCTACCCTTAAAGCGATTGTTGGTCATCTTATTGGTGAATGTTACTTTTAAAATAGGAAATAAGATATTTCATCAGATCATAGGTGTTCCTATAGGAAAAGATCCTGCCCCGTACTTGGCAAATTTGTAATTACATAGACACAAATATATATTCATGTCTATCTCTAATTAAAACTAATATAAAACGAACTCATTCATTTTTATGTTGTATCTGTTTTAGTGATGACTCATGTTCTCTTAATGATGGAGAACTTGGAAAATCATGTGTAATATATACCTAAAGGATCCTGATTTCAAATACGAACATAAAGGAATGCAAGCAACGTTCCTAAGTTTGGATATCAAAATCGAGGATGGAATGTTTATCCACAAATTGTTTGATAAACAAGATAGTTTCCCATTCTGTGCAGTGAAAATGCTTTCAAAAACAAGTAGTATACCCGTTTATATATTCTACAGAACAATAATTTTGGAATATTTAAGAATCGCTAGAGCTACTCTTAGATTTATTGATTTTATACTGAAAATTGTTTCTTTAGCTGTATTAATTGACATCCTTTGAAACTCATCAGCTTGACCATAATGAAATAATTACGAAAATTACAGAATACGTTAACAAGAGCATAAAAATAGAATAAATGAATAGTGTATATTAAAGAGATGGATCTAGTCTTTGTCTGTAAAAGATCATACCCGCTAAAAAATGGTTTCGTTTCAACCATATATATATATATATATATATAAGGATACTTTATTTGATGATTAAAAGTATTAAAAAACATTTTATGGATGCTTGATTTATACAACAAAGAAAAATTAACTTTTAGGTTTGTGAAAAAAATTGTCAAATTGTTCATTTGAATATGTTGGTAGAGAATCAATTCAAAGAAGTTTTTTCTTATCGAGTTCTATTAGCGTAAAGCAATCCCTAAAATCAACAACAATATATCATATATATTAGAGGCTTGTGTAAGTGCCTCTGCCACTATCATGCTGAGACAACATTGACCAAATTTTTGGCATGAAGACTCACAAGACATCTAGATGTAACACCTTGGAAGTCATTTGAGGTCGTCAAATAGGACCAACTGAAACAATTTCCTAGAAAATGGTGTGAATGATTGAGTTTGCTATGATGCACAAAAACTAACCTCACAAATGGTAGGGCTAAGAAGTTCAGATTTCTGAGTTCACCAGAGGTCATTTGAGGTAGAATTAGTCTGTGACCTTTATGGTATACATTGCTGCCAAGCAATTACACTGTTGGAGATGAATTGGTAAGTGAGGGTAACTATGGCAGTAAAAGATGATAAGATAGATGGTAGTGGTGTTGGTGGTTCGCACCAAGGTCGGTGGAGGTCACCAGAGGTTAATTTTAGATTAAAATAGCTTTTTCAAGCCAAAAGAAAAAATTTAAAGTGCTGAAAATTTTTTTTTTCTCATTATGTTTGTACACCATTGTACAACCCTGAAAAAAATTTCCAGACAAAAATTCTAAAATTATAACAAGATACAATGATCATCTTTCAAGATTGCTGGCCTTAACCTGACCTCTTCATACTCTTCCCTTGGCAAGCTCTATGTTGGCTGTAAGGTTGGATCCCAATGAGAGAAACACTAATATTGTGTACAGATGATCCCTTTCATACTAAAGGACTGCCTCAGTTTTTCCCAGTTACTGCCGTTTTTTTCATGTGTAAATATTATTTTTTTCATTCGTTATCTATGCCAGGTGTCCTTATATATATATATATATATATATATATATATATATATGATCTAAATTCCGCTTGTTATTTCTATCTTCATCATTCTTGTGTATCTATTTGTTGATTTAGCCTTTCTCAAGTGAATATTGGTCTTTTTAAGGAGAGCCAACAAAACCAAATCTAAATTCTAGACAATGAATAGAGCAATATTAGAAGTGAAACTCTGCCAGTTGAGAATTGCAGAAGCAATTCAGTTGCTGTTCAGTGATGAACCCTTTTTATAAGAAATTGTTTGGCAGACCTCAAGAATATGAGTATCAACTTTTTCTAACACATCTGCACATTATGTTAATTAGAGTTTTCAACTATTTTGAATATTGATCTATTCAGACTAGATTGAATGAAGGCTTTTGTTAAAAATTCTCCGAAAGTTACTGAATATGAAAAACACCCGAAGGAGGCTGGAGGGTGCAACCACTAAAACATTGTGACCATAACAACCAAGATGAAGACACTAGTCTGAATAGATCAATGTATAATATTGATAATTCCTCATCTCAGAAATTCAGATAGAAAATTCAGTTTACAGAGAAAAAATTTTTTAAAGATTGGTGCTAGGAGACGTATCTGTTTCACATGTTGCAGGTGTTGATGTTTCATACTAAAGTGACTTAGAAAGAAAAATATTTTTTGTATTATTTGTTTGGATGAATGGCAATAGAGCACACAGTGTATAATGTTTCTAACCAATGGAATATTCGGGTGTGAAGAAATACTAGTTACTTTTACAGATCTTCATGTTTAAATGATCATTTATATTTCATGACTTTGTTCCATTCGAATCAAATGTAGCTTCACTATCAGGTTACCCAAATAATGAAACCCCACTTGAACACAGCACACACTCGCAGATCTGACTTCAATTTGGCCATTCATTAAAAAGTCTGTCTCAAGACATGGTCTACATAGACTGGAACACTCTTCAGATATTTTCATAGCACATTAATCACAATTACTTTGCTGCTATTTACCATTATCTTTTAACTTGCATGGATGATTTCTTTTTTGAAGAGAACCATTGATATTTTTCTTTTCATCTCATCTACTTAGAATAAACTGTGAATTTCCACTGACCAGAGTAATGTTCTAACCACTGAACACAAATCATATTGCCATCTGATTTCGAGCAAAATAATCTTTCTCCCTCATACAAACCATGATTTTTAATTCCCAACACTCCACTAACTGAATAATGGCTTTGTCCTATGATGTTAGAGACGTAATACAGTAGCGGTTTACCTTTGCCTTCTGGAATTTAGAGCCCATGCATATATATATATATATCTATATATATCTATCTATCTCTATATATATATATATATACATATATATATATATATATATATATATATATATATAAGGAAGTTTTCAGACAAATGCCTTTTTATTTATGTATCCTACATGTATCACATAGATACCACACCCTCTTTAATTACTATGTTGGAATAATGAGCCCAATAATTTGCTAAAATTGCTATCTTTAAAAACCTTATCATTGATATAAGTTGAAGGCAATATAATAATATGTTAACACTAATGTCTTTTGGAGAGGTATGAATACATCTCTTTTCACCACAGCTTTGAGTAAAATAGCCAGATAGATTGGGCTATCAAACCTGGAAAGGCAACCAGTCTGGGAGAAGACAACACAGACTCAAAATCAGGGAATGGAGTCCCCAGTTACAGCCGTTTGACATCCAGTTTTACACCCTTTCTGAAACTCCAGTAGCCAAACTGATTCTTTAATAATTAATGTAAGTAAATTCTTCATGTAGATGCCCTGAAAGAGTTGAAGATAAAAAGATTGAAGCAACTTTATTTCAAGAAAATTTTCAAGACTCTTCTTGATAGACCTCATTTATGATTATTTCTAAAATTGCTTTACATTTTGTTTTGAATACAATTAAAAGAACAAGTTTAAGTGTAACAGTATTTCATTCAAAAAGAATAAAATTCAAAATCATAATAAAACTTTCGAGCTCTGTCACTGATATACATGATAGTAAATACAAATTTTAGAACCACCCCTATGGGAACAAAATCAACACTTAGAGCCTGCCCTAAGATTCTTGGTGAGCTGGGCAAGCTGAACTTAGGCTCTCTTAGCAACACCAGTTCCAGGCAAGCGAACCATAATTATTTTGGTGAAGGAGTCCTTTGGAATGTAGTGTAATTAAAACACTATTTTTTTACATTTTTTATTTCTAACATTTTTATTGGGTAATTGAAAACACAAATGACAAAAGGTGTAATACAGATCCATGCATTGTCCTCTACTCAATTATCACCATACTCAGTTGTCACTGCCCAATAGTTGCACACTTAATAGTTGCCCCACGGATTGCTCATGTGAAATAAAGAAGAGTGGGAGAGAACGGACAGAAGTAATGTAACAAACACCTCCACCTCCCTACAACACCTTAAGTAAAAGTGGAATATAAAATATTGTTGTTTATATTATACCAGTCTTTGCTAGGTGTTATTTTAAAAATTAACACTAGGTTTCTATTATTGAATAAATGTTTTGTATGTTTATAATGTCAGTTTTAGAGGAATAGAGTCTATATCTCTAGTGCAAAGTTTGAAAACCTGAATTATGATATTAGATTTATGTAGACATTATGTTGCTATTTATTTTTCTGAGTGAAATGCTGAGGCCTCGTTTGGCTGGAAAGCAATTGTGCTGAGACGGGGAGAGTCTAACTACTTGCCTGACTGACAAGAATTGATGATGAGCAGCAAATCAAAGTAGACATCATTACATGAGGTTGGAGTAAATAATTATGGATCCTTGAAATGCACAATATATGTTGGCTGGCTTCGAAACTAATAACTTACAATGAAACAGTGTATCAATTTAAACACACACACATATATATCCTTCAACATAGCATTGCTCTTTCTATTGAGCTAAACAGTTGTCGGTCATGCAAAGGCCCAAATAATTATTTTAACTCACTGTTTATTCACTAACGCAATTTATAATCATTCTGTCAGAACATATATCCATCTCTTACTTACATAATTGTCATGTTGAAAGAAGCAAATTGAGAAGATTTTGGCCGTGAATAAACAAAAATGAGAATTTGAACTTAAAACATTCATTTTGGCCTTTACATCACCAGTGGCTGTTTAGTCCATGTATATGTAGAGAATGAGTAAAGATTTTTATCAATGGTTCATGAATCATTGAAAAAATCTTCACTCATTTTTGACTGCTCAACTGATGGTATTGCAAGTTTGAGATCTACTTAATATATATACACATGCTTGTTGTATATTTTGTTACTATCCTCTTATGCAAATATATACAGTACTGTTATAGGAACTTATTTGAAATGATCTCCCGTTGTTACCTGGTTAATGTATCACACAACTTGGACAACATAGGTAGAAACAATCATGCAACGTTTCTATATTATATGATGCAATTCATAATTCATTCTGTCGGATCACATATATCCATCCCTTAATACGTAACTGTTGTGTTGAAAGAAGCAAATAAACCAGATGAGAATCTGGGTTGAAAGCAGCTATTTTGGCCTTTGCATTACCTGTGGCTGTTTAGCTCAATGGTAAGAGCATCGCTATGTTGAAGTGGTTACCCTACCAGTGGCAGGTTTGATTCCTGTCGCAACCCCATATTCTTTGATTGTTTATTCTACCTACATTATTCAAGTTGGGTGATACATTAACCGTGTAAAGATGGGAGATTATCTCAAATGAGTTTCTATATAATGTAGCACAATCCATTCTGCAGGATCACACATATCCATTTTGTAATACACACACACACACCCATATATATATATATATATATGCACGAAAAAGTGAGAGGTAAATGAATCTGGATATATACATACAATTATGGTTACTTATGCATGTGAATGTGTGTATGCATGAGTGAGCATATACTTGAACACATATATGAATAACATTTCTACTTAATCCTCCTTATCTGACCTATGAGAGATCTGCTTCCATCTCTTGCAAATATATACATAGTGGCTTATATGGTCTTTTCAGCAGCTCCTTATTGCATCTACTTGTTGATTGCTGGATTAAAATAGGAAATAAACTTTTTTAGGCAGAAGTGTCATGTATTAAAGTGATCTATACAATCATATTTGAAGGTATATATATGTGTGTGCATCTAAATGTATGAAATATGTATAAATTCAATACACAAGATCTTTTTTTGCATAATAAATTCAAGTGCTTAAACTTGGGCTTAATTAAAATACTGCAAGCATTGTGCAAATGTATACATGTAGGTTTATACCTTTATAAAAACAAGCTTACGATCTAATCAGATATATTTTATCTAATCTAATTGTATTTTTCTTATTTAATCAATACTAAAAGAATACATTTGTATAAATCACCAGATCTTCCCTTAATTGTTGTCTTGTTTTCAATCACAGATAAACCTGGGTTTGTTTTTTTTTTAAAGCTTTTGGCTTGATCTATCATCAATTGCTCAAGAAATCATGCTGCCCTGATGTCCGGACTGAAAATACTTTCTTCTGTTGAACTCCAAGTTTGAACATCAACATTCCACTAATATCTATGGCTACCTACATTTGTAATTAAAAAAAATAAACTTACCTTTATATTTTAGCTTCTAAACAGAATTAAAACTGTTCATTTCTGTTAGAATAACTATTGCCACTGAAGTCAAATAACATAATTTTAAACTTTTCAATTCTCTTTGTATTAGTTGTTTGATGCTTAAACAATATATGCAAATTATTACAAGCATTGTTGGTCAAAACCTGAAAATAAATGCTCAGGCATGACATAAAAGAGGAAAGAGTTTGCTTTTCATATTATCATTTCTAAATATAAATATGAATAATTATTCACCTTCAAAAAAGACATTTTTGCCACAGAATGTTGTAAATTTATTGTCCATAACAAATCAATATTACAAACCTTTTGTTTGAATGTTTTTTTACACTTATTTATCTTATGTTTCAACATCATTATACCTGAAAAGTTATGTTTAATTTTGATTCTTTGTTCATTTATACATCAATATGATTTTAGATATATTCTGTAGATTGCATGAATTCCAAACATATCATGGATTAATGTTTTTTTCAAGTTTTCCAAAAAAATAAAATTAAAACAAGATAGTTCTGGAATTAAAAAGATATTTTAATTGTATTTGTCTTTTCCAGATAAAGCACTGTCACTTGGAGGGAAAATAGCCAAATCAAAAAAATTGAAACTTCTTTCGAACTGAAGTTACAAGCTCAACTCAATGGTCTTAGGGAAAACAACATCATTCCATGGAACACAAATTTGAACTCTAGTCTCACTCAACTGGGAAATCTAAATTCATGATGGAACTCCCATTCACAAAACAGTATTTTTAATTTGAAACAGAGAGTGGATCACTCATAAAATCTCAATCCATTGTGAGAGACCTTGGAATACATATAGCTCCAGAAGTCTCATAGACTCCCATACAAACATGTGATAAAGCTAGACAAAAGTCAGCATGGGTGCTAAGTGTATTCCGTGACCGCAGTGCAACAACAATATCGACCCTGTACAAAACAATGATACGAAATCATTGGGATATTGTTCTCTGTTTTGGTTACCATAAAAAATTCAGTAACATCCAAGCTCTTGAGGGAATGCAGAGGCAATGAGGAGCTTCACTGGGAAAGACTTTGTAAACTGAACCTCATGTTCCTTCTCTGTAATTCTATGATTGTTAGCATGGAGTGTGCATCAGAAATAAAGCATAAGCCTCTATAAACAAAAAATAAGCCTTCATAAGAAGTATTCAGAATGATAAAATCAAAAACTGGTTACAATGTTTATAAAAAAAACTTGTATACTTGAGAATAATCTTGATATCATTATGGATATTTCAAACAGTTTCTCCATGGTATGGTGATCTGTGAGGATTTCTACTGAAACCTACATCAAACCTAGTACATTGTTTTTTGTTTTTGTTTGTTTTTTGATTTTTTTTTTTTTCATAATTGCAGTGTTATTATTCAGTGGCATAGAGTCACCCAAAAATTAATCAGAGTATCCCTCCACCAGCTTCAAGGATGATCATACCTCTTGCTCTCAGACCTAAAGTAATAACCCAAATGTAACTGTCCTTCATCACTTATATCTGAACTAGAATTGTCTCAAATGTGACACTCGTCACCCAGGTAATAACTTCTAACCACATAGTGGTTACCTCATCAATGTTGGCGCCGTTTTTATTTTCATAAAGTTTCATTTTGTTTTACGAGTAAAACTTAGCTGTCTCAAGTTAGTCTGGGTTCATCATCATCTTTTGTCGCTTGGTTTTAATGTATGAATTTTAATTCGTTTGGTCCATAATTGGAGAAATTTGTTTAACTGACTGACAACTATAATGAAAACACACCAACCAACGCTTTTTTTTAATTTTGTGATCTTGACAGTGAAAATCTTAATTATTTTCCTGACGTTTCACCTCCTGTGAAGGGTAAGAAAAACATGTGACTACCTCAAGGCTAAGTTTGGTGTGAAGGAAAGAAATATTGTGTGAAATGAACTGGGGTGGGGTTGGTAGAAAGTGAAGGTACTGCAATATGTGGTTCTCTGGCCTTGTCTTGATGTTAGTGCCTAGACGGACGGGAGGCAAAGTAAGTGAAGGATGTAATGGAGAACATGTTTCCTCCTTTTCTTTCTCGTTTTTACTCCCCTTCCCCATACGGGTAGGAAGTACACCCAAATCTGAATTGCGAGTCTTGTTATGTTAAGCCAAGTGGTAGTGATATGGTTGGGGGGGGGTTTGTCTGTCTGGGCATTTCAGACAGAATACTTTCATTTTCATACCACAAACAATCATTAACGACCGACGCTAAATAAAACCAAATAAATAACAACTATGCGCGTTCGGGCATCAAGTTCTTAATTTTTTTCTCTCATTGATTTTGTGCAAAGCTTTTAGCCAACTCCACCGAATTGTTTTCTAATTCATATTATTTTGTTTTAAATGATTTTTATTTCAGTTATCCTTGCAAAACAGGTACTAAAAATACTTGGGCAAGTATTGAAAAGTTATCTCTCTTTATGGCTAAAAATGACGAAGTGGCTTGATTCTTTTTCTCTTCCAGCTGGATGGCTGACATTGTTAATCATCTTTACTTTTAAAAGTTTTTCTCTATTTTTAACCTCCATCCTAATTTCATTGAAACTTTGATGAGATAATGGTAAAAGGTACACTAAAACTTTCAAAATGATAACGATTTATAATACTTCATCTTATGAAAATTTAAAAAAAAACGGAAAAAATGTAAAGTGACTCTAAGAGACAACTTTTGAAAAGGTAATCCTTAGAAACAGCTTTTGAAATATGAATCATAAGAGACTGTTCTTGAAATGATAATCATAAGAAAGGGTTCTTGAAATGTTAATCATAAGAGACAACTCTTGAAATGTTGATCATGCGAGACTGCTCTGGAAAAGTTACAGTTTCTGAAATGTTAATCATGGGAGACGGAAGAGACAGTTTTTGACATGTTAAACATAGTGGACAGCTTTTGACTTGTTAAATATGAGGAACTGCTTTTGAATTGTCAATCACTGGAGACGGCTTCTGAAATGTCAATCATTAGAGACAGGTTTTGGAATGTCAATCATGAGAGATGACTTCTTGAAATGCTAATCATAAGAGACAGTTCTTGAAATGTTAAACATGAGGAACAGCTTTTAAAATGTTAATCAAGCGAGACAGGTTCTAGAATGCTAATCATAAGAGACGGTTCTTGAAACGTTTATCACAAAACACAGCTTTTGAAATGTCAGTTGTGAGAGACATCTCTTGAAATGTTAATCATAAGAGACAGCTCTTGAAATGCTAATGATGAGAAAAAAACTTTTGAAATGTTATTCATGAGGGAAAGCTTTGAAATGTTTATAATGAAAGACAGCTTTTGAAATATTAATTTTGCCATCCAGCTTTTGAAATGTCCACCATGACAGATGGCTTCTGAAGTCTTAATCATGAGAGACAACTCTTACAATGTTAATTATGAGAGACAACTCTTGAAATGTTAATCGTAAAGAGATAACTCTTGGAATGCTAATCATAATAGACAGCTTTTGAAATGTTAATCATGAGAGACAGAAATGCTAGTTGTGATGGACAGTTTTTGAAATGATATTCATGAGAAATTGCTTCTGAAATGTTAATCATAAGAGACAGCTTTTGACCTGTTAATTATGACAGATAGCTTTGAAAACGTTATCCATAAGGTACTGCTCTTGAAATGTTATCTGTAAATGACTGCTCTTGAAATGTTCATCATAAGTGACAACTTTATCACGTGTAACCTTCATGAAATAGTTACATATTGGTGCCCGTGATCAGTTTTCAGTTGAAAAGCCAGAATTTTTCATGCTAATCCCCTTGATGAAAAGGCCTTTCAAATTTGGAAGACTGGCACAACACAATCTCACTATTTTCCTTTCTGTTGAACTAGTTTAAGCTTAGTAAGTAAGTAAATAGTCTGCATATATTCTTCCAATCAATATACATTCGGATTTAAAAAGACAAACATCGTCAAAATCTTCAATGTTTTCTCTTTCTTATTTGAGGAATCATAGTAGAACTCTGACATTTTTTTCTTCTTTTATTTCTTTGGAAAAAATCAAAATTGATCAATTATTTCGTTTTTTTTTTTTTTTAATTTTGTTAAATTTTGTTTGCTGACTTTGAAATTGTTACATCTTATTTTCCTCATGAGGACTCGGTTTTAGTGCTACAATTCATAAAGAGTTTAGAGAATTTATTTTTGATATTTCTAATGCGTCCATTTTTTCAATATTTAAATAAGAAATGAAAAACCGAGAATTTCAGCTTCTTCCAGCTAGTACATATCTTAGCATCCTTGATTTTCTTTTTGTTTTTGGATGTAATTGGATAGTTCAAGATTTATTCTATTTTAGACTTGATGGTTTCCCTTCCAAGAAGGGAAAGGTTCTTTCATTTTATGATGAAAGTCCTAGCTTCAGGACAATCAAAAAGTAACTGGAAGAAAGAAGTTTGGATATTCCATTGATCACCATTCACAGAAAGAGGATCAGCAGCCAGAAAATTGGATCTGGGAGAAAAAGAGACAACAAGCCCAAATGGTCTCTACTAACAGAAGGCAGACAATAATTTCTTTGTCAAAGAATTTTTTCTTGAATGAAGGAAAAAGTGCTATTGCTACTATTACCACAACTAGTAATGCTACGTATCAATTTTCTTAGTCATATCATGTTGGTTTCATATAAAATCTAGTCCTGAATATCTGGTGAACGATCTCCCTCTTCTTCCTGCTACTATTACTACAACTAATAATGGTAAACATCAATTTTCACTGCCATTTCAAATTGGATTGATATGAAACTTGGTCCGGACGTTCAAGTGAACCATCCTTATATTCCTCTCCTTCCTGCTTCTAATACCCAAAATAGTTACACTAAATAACGATTTTCTCAACCTTATGATGTTGGATTGACACTAAACTTGGTCCAAACCTTTGGACGAACCATCCTCATTTTCCCCTTCCACCAACTCCAGCTTCAACTTCCACAACTAGTAATGCTAAGTATCTATTCTCTCAGTTGTTTGATGATGGGTTTATATGGAACTTGGTCCAGACTTTTGGATGAATCATCCGCATCTTCCCCTTTCTGCTCCTCCTCCTACTACTACTACAGACGGAGTACAAATCATTGAACTTATGGCTCTTGTTTTAAAGTATTTTGATTTTGGAAAGCTGTCCTCTTTCAATCATGTTTTATAATCACTTCGGGTTAGTAAGTACATCTACAAGTTTTTAGCTCCTGACCTTTAGGAAATGTCATAAAATGCCACATTTCGGCATCAATTTCAATGGTGAACCACTGCTTACTTAGTTTTTTGATATATAATTTACAGTAATCTCTATGAAAATAAGGGTATTCAAAAATTACAAAAAGTTTCAAAAAAGTAATGCCAACACAGGAAGTTGGTCACATATAATTAAATGTCTCTAATATCATAGATTAGTCTGTTTAGAACTGGGTCAGTTTCTAAACATTGATTCATAGGACAATTTTGTTTTAATTTTGAATTAAATTCTAGAATACATCACAACTGTTAAGAGAAATTAAAAAGCTTGTAAGCAAAAAGTTAGGAAAAGAGATCAACTCTCATTTACAATCTTTGAGCCTTTCATCCAAAGGGGTTGCTTTTGCTGAAGTGACTTCAGAACTAGTTACTAAGAAGTGTTTCATGCCACATTCAATTGTTTTCATGAAAAGTACCAAATTTCTAAAACACAAATCTTGTATGGTATACATCAAATCTAGTGATTAGAAAATAGGTATGAAATTGTAGCCTCTTGTATAACATGGGTACTTGATTTAGAACAGCAATTCAGTAGTCTCACGATTTTCTGCTTCAATGTTCCAAATTCCAATTTACCCACTATTTTTATGTTGTGTACTGATGGAATGGTAATAATTTCAATTCAATCTGAAGCAAACAAACAAATTACTTATCTATCATGACCGAACTTCTCTGCGCAAGTCTACCCAGCGATGACATCTGAACGTGATGCACAACTGCAAGGCACTAGAACAATATGGTGCACAATAACATGGTGCAAGAACCAGCAGAAATAAACTACGGAATTAAAACAATTCATTGAGATAGAAAAATTGAAATCATTTTTTAGTTTAATCACTTTAGTGAATTAATTGTCTTCTGTAATTCAATTTGGTAATTCATAGGGTGCAGGAGCAAACTATGGAGTTAAAACAATTCAATAAAAAAATAATGAAATGTACTTTGAAGTAAAAAATAATTTTGATATTTTGATAAAATGTTCTATGGTTTATTTACAAACTCAGTCACCCATAAAATGTAGTACTGAGAATCAAGAGATAATTCTGTTTTAATAAATAGTTTTATAGTTTGTTTACAAACTCATTCAGCTATACTGCAAACCTGAAATAATTTTGATTTAAAAAAAAAATCATATTAGCTCTACACTTTGTTCCTGTGAACTATGAATTATCAAATTGAACTACAGAAGTCAATTAATTTTCTAAAATAATTCAACTAAAAAAATTATTTACTGAAATAATCAAAACAAGAAATAAATTTTATAGTTAAATCTATTTCTTATTTTGATTGTTTGAAATTAGTTTTCATTTTCACGTACTGCAACTCCATTCAAGTTCATCAAAAAAAAACAAATGACCTTATTCCAGGTGCTGAAAATTAATTCAGTTGTCAGAAATCTTTGGGCCATTCATGATAAGAATGATTGGAGAAGATTCTGATATAGAAATGACATATAGAAATGTTTAAAACCAGAAATTGGTTTGTCTCTAATCTGCGATACAAAAAAAAATTAATCTTCATTTTTTTTAGGATTCCATACTTTAAGATTATGGACATTAGTTTTTGGCTGGACTGAAATTGTCCTTGTTTGGTTCCAAATTCATTGAACTTTTTGGAAATATCAATGACATTTAACCATTTTCTCAGAGTAAAATGCAATTTTCTCTGAGAAAAATCGCTGTAACCACTTTTCTATTAATTTAAGATGCTTTTAGACAGTCTCCATTTTCCTCTGATCTCCTATAAACAGAAGATTAAGGAAGCTGTGATAGCAAAATATTGGATTTAATAGAGACTTCTAAAATCTGAATGACTAGATTTTGTGACACCATTTAATGTTAGATTTAGTTTTAACTAATTGTTTAAAGTATTCTGATTAGGGGAAGCTATCCTCTTTCTGTCATTATCAACATATTATTTTCTAATGTGCTGGTGTCTCCTCTCACATGAAAGGACACTACTGATCTAGTAAAATAGAATTTCATTCATGTTCTAATGACATAATAATTATGCTGAATTTAAAGAATAATAGAAAAATAGAAATAAAAACAAAATAAAAAAAATAATGATAAATCTGTTTGTGGTCAACAGATTGCTATTTCCCATTCTCATTGCAATGCAAATCACTATTATTAATGTCTATCGCGCACTCTCTCTCTCTCTCTCTCTCTCTCTCTCTATATATATATATATATATATATATATATATATATATATATAAAGCTGTGCGTGGGACCTGCAGACCCTGCAACTTGAGGGGGTGCTGGAGCTCTGTAGTCACAGTAATTCTGAGGAACCCTGAAAAATGAAAATGATGTAAAGAATCTGGAAAATAATCTTTAAAAACTTTGCAGGGTCACAGCTGGACTTAGCATTGTGACTTATGTATGCAGTCATTTTTGATGGCATCAGTAAACTAGTGTTTTATAATCATTTTGTGTAACCAAGTACGTTCTACAAGTTTTCAGCTCCTGACCTTTGGGAAATGTCATAAGATGCCTCTTATTGGCATCAATTTTGATGGTGATCCACTGCTTATTTTTTTAATAGATAATTTACAGTAATCACTATAGAAATAAGGATACTAAAAAACAACAAAAAGTTCTTACAAAAGTAATGCTGTGCTTTGTACTTACCCAGGAAACTGATTATATATTATTGAATGTCTCTAACCATTTTGTTCAGAATTGGGGCAGTTTCTAAACTCTGATTCAATAGGGAAAATTTAAAAAAAATTTTAAATTCACTTTTAGAATACATCACAACTGTTAAAAATAATCAGAAGAGAAGAGGGAAGGTTTTCCTCTTGATTCTTATTTTCTCCATAGAAAAACTCTTTCTTTTTTTATTCCAGTAAACTTCTTGAGGGGCTTAGGGCCACAACCATTCTGCTGTGACATAGTGACTGCCAAGCTGTAGGTTTCTTTCTGTCAGAGAAATCCTCTCATAGATGGAGTACCTCACAGGACTGAAGGGCTCCGATTACCCTCTTATTTACGCCATTTACTGGGGGTTGAGGTTGTGACATTCCCAAAAGCATTACTGCATAGCTGATGTGAGCAGTCGTGGTAGAAAATCAAACTCGGTCTGCCAATTCCATTTTCCGTGCTGATATCCACTACACCACTCTGCACCTCCATAAAAAAGGTATTCTACTTACATTTTGAATGAGTGACAACAAGCGTTATAAGTGGGAGTACATGATCTCTATTTCAGTACTCTACCAAGTGAGAAATTGTTAAGATTAGAATACAATTCCCAGGGTTATTTAACATGAAGTCTCTACTGCTGACACTTCTAACAAAGTTATTCCATAAATTCCTCATTTCATTGCATGATCAGTTGTCAGATTGCAAATTTATACAAAACAGACATTGCGTGTTATCCAAATGAATAAAAACAGCTCCCTAGACGTCTTCTGCATGATGAACTTCTGACTGTCATAGCCAGATAAAATGACCTAAAAAGGAGATTCAAAGATTAAAAAAAAACAACATCTTTGGTTGAATGGACATCAAAGCATTGTGGGTACAACAGATTTCATAGCTGATTGATTATAACAGAATCATGCTCCTAGTTTTACTACCGGGTGTATTTGTCTCTAGTTGCTTTTTTTCAAACTTACACAAACTTACTTGAGTAAAATTTTTGTGCCTGTTGTAATGGCTAAGGTAGTTGTGAATTTCACATTGATGCCACTAGTTGGTGTTCAATCCCAGCTTAGAGTAATTGAAAATGCTAATCTTCATGGCAAGCAGACTTTCTTCTTTTAAAAGATGCCTCCCACCCATTTGATATTCTTCTAGACCAAGTTAAGTTCAGTAAACATCTATAACAGATATTGTCAAAACAAATTTACTCCTATTACTACCATCAAAACATCAGGATTCAATTTTAGATTATCAATTCCCATTTTAGATTATCAATTATGCTGTGCAACATTTTTTACAGTTGGGATTTTCAGGGCCTTTGGTCCTAATGAAAGATGGAAAAACTCAGAGTTGTGCAAAATGTTATTTAATAATGATGATGACGATGTTGATGCTATGCGGATGTAGGATTATGACATGATTTAATGAAAACTGTATAAATAAAATGTAATTATTCAGTTTTACCCTAACAACAATAGAGCTATAGTTCAAAACCTAATGAACATAACCCGTGCCCCAGTCAAATGATGAACAAAAATAAAAGTAAATTCAAGAATAAAGAATAACTGGAGCTGCACTCTTAGAATAGACAAATTTGAACAATTTGAGTCTAAGTAAAAATTTTGTTGTTCTTATAAAAAAATAGAGAGCTGGGTTATTTTTTGATCATAACCACCACTACATTAAAGTCACTCAGTTGAAGGTATGTCTCTAGAAGTAAAATATAAGTTTTTTTGCAGTGATCAGCGCAGAGATGTCAAGAAATGTGTGGTGTTAATTCAACTGTAACTGCTCATAAACTTCAATTTCAAGTGTGACAGAAAATCTTTTCTTTACCAGATGATTACAATGAAGAAAGGAATTGTGATCATTATTTCTTAACACTCTGTGAACAGTGGTCATGTTCACTGACCATTGTTTTGAAATGATATTTAGAGATTTAGAACCTGCCTTGAAAAGTAATTTTTATTAATTTGTCAAGAAACACTTTCTTTGAACAAAAAAATTATTGCAAATCTTAATAAATCTAAGTCTCTTCAGTTGAAAGAACATCTCAGAATTAGATTACATTATAAAAAAATGTGTTCGTGATTCCTTGAACAAACACATTTACGATTGTAAATAGAAAAAATAACCCTTATTCACAGAGCATTGTTTTGAAAGCTTCAATTCTCTTCCATTCACTCACCTGTAAAAAAATTCTCTAGCTCTATTCTATTTCAAAATCATTGGAGATGTGATTCACATCATATTTGAGTCATTTTTATATGGTCAGCAAATATGTTTTCATTCCAATATAGGTTTCTGTTGTAAACAATAAATATTCAGACAAAGTAAGAAGGCCTTGGATTGAAAAACACTTGAGATAAGACAGATGGTGGTGGACATGCAGGAGGAGAAAATCATGTTAGCTCAATAACCATTATTGATTTTGCTGAACACATGAGCTGATTTGCATATAGTCATCTTAGTATAGGTAGATTATGTCTAAAAAGTATGGAAGATGTAAATTGTTCCCTCCAAACTTTGCTTATGCGACCAGGACAAGGATAATTTGGAATCTACTTATTTTCAATTAGACAAGTGGCAAATTTGCACATTTTTAATCACATAAAGTAAGAAAAACAATTCCATATGAATATCACTATCCTTGCTACAAAAGCAAAGTTTCAATGAATAATACTCATTTTCTATACTTTTTATACATAAGCAATCAGAAAATAACACTTACTGTGCAGGAACAAAAATCATCATCTTTAGAGGTTTCATAATTGGTTCTTGGAAGTTTTATGAAAATCATCTTATGATCATTTATTGTGAAGGAAAATGTTCTGACAAATTTTAGAATGTCTCTTTTCCAAGGGCATAAACATCTCATATGTTTCTTGGCAAGGGAATAAATTGCAATCTAACTTGAATTAGTTCCCCATGGATGGTATCTTCAAAAATAATGGTGCAGCTATATTTTACAGAAAAGTTCATTATAGGTAACTGATATAAAGACCTGACCCCAAATCTTACCACTGTAGAAATTGAAATAAGAATACAATGATGTATTGTCTATTATGCCTTCATGATGCTTTCAGTTTCTTTCTTAAAGCTAGAGAGCCATGAAGTGCATCATGTTTATAAAGAATTAGTATACAAGAAAAAATGTAAGATAGAAAGATCTGATTCAGGTTTCTGTGTACACATAATTGTTCTTATTATAGTAATCAAATTAATCCCATCATTGTCTGAGAAAAAAGACTGAGGAAGCTAATAACAGTCATTCTGCTGGTCCTTTGGTGTCTTGCATCTCATACATGTATCAAAATTCTATCAACCATATATTTTGGTGGATAAGGCAACCTCCAGATAAGATGAGACCTCAATTTCAGTCTGAATGTTATGATTTCAGTTCATATTGATGGTGTAAGATGACCCACAAACTACAAAACCATCTGTGGTGAAGTTCAGGTCAGTAAGCACCAAACAACCAATGTGATGATATACTGATACAATGAATTGAATACCTTGAATGTATTGCCGGTAATACAAAATTCTATGAGGTGAAAGATTTTTTAAAAATGCCTTCAATATTTCTGATGATTCATTCATTAATCATGATGCATTCAGTGCTTTTGATTTCAGAAATGTAAACATGATCTTTTCTGAAACCCACAATGAGTAGGCAAAGATATTTTTCATCTTTTACAATCAACTTAATGCTATTTTCTTGCAATTAAATCCAAGATTAAACCTCCAAAGATGATATTTGATTATTGCAAACGTTTTAAAAGAGCTTTAAAGTGCATGTAGATAGCTAGTTATGGGTTTTAGTGTGAAATAAAAATTGTATACACTACAGCAGAATTTTTCAAGACTGAAGACCCAACCAACTTTTGACGACTCACCATTACTAAAGATTGTACAGGATTTTGAGATTAGTGTTTTTGTATTTGCAATCTGGAAGCAAAGGATCTTGAAATAAATACGTCTGTAAAGAGGGGAGCTTTGAAAACCAACAATTACCAATGGAAATATGGTGTTTAATATAACTGACACTGGCGCATTTTCTCTACTTTGGTGCTCCGGTAGGCTGGCTAATATCCCTGGGAATATTAATGCTATGTCTGCATATTTGTTTGACAGATATTTTATGTACAGGTAGCTTGAAAAATTTGGTTTTGGCTTGGAGTGGGTAAGGAACCAATCAAGTGAGATTTTGAGTTAAATTTCATGGTTCATCAAAATACACAGTGTTTTGATATTTTGTAAGTGTCACCAAATATTTTCTAGTTGGAAGATGATGATGTTTCATTGTTTTCAAACATTGCAAAAGAACATAGGCAATCAGCTTGAAGAAATTACTTCTTTTTTTGACTGTGTGCATATCAATATCCGATCTTCTGTGGTCTACAAACCTTTGCACCAGCATAAAGAATGATATATTATAGTTCTATGACCACAGACTAAAAAAGTCAACATTTTATTGTTAAACTATCCCTTTATCAGAAAAAGCCAGAAACTCTTTGTAACTAGTTTATGTAAGTTGTGGGTAAAATTTTACTGATTCATTTGCAAGTACTTTTGTTCTGACTAGGTTGCACAGAGAAATGGTAATAGAGCAGGTAGGTAACTTTTTTGATGCCAACAGGTAATAGCCACCTTCCACTATGAGTTTGGCTGAAGTTGGCATTTGTTGGCCTACTTAGAGGCAGAGTTGTTGTACTCTGCTCAAGGAAACTCCACTGTAGACATATGCATACCTAATGATTTGGGGGAGGATGGGTAGGTCAACTGAGGGAAGAAATTTGCACCCCTAAATCCCCCTCATCATGCCCCTGGCTGTAGGATCATATGCTGTAAACCCTCTTATTAATGGACCTCTTATCATTGGATGTCTGAAATACCTGACAAAATCTGTTTCCAAAAAAACTGACTCTCAAAATTCGATGTGAATGCACTAAAAAACAAGATTTGTTTGAGCAAATATGCATAAAAATATTTTTCTTCTGTTGTAAAGTAGTATGAACCTGACGTTTGCATCTTTTTTTTTGTTGTTTGAAAAAGTAAATTTTATTGGCGTAGCTTGAACAAGTAGTGTGTGAGTGTATATGACCATAGTAAATTTTGGGAATTCTGTGCTTAGATTAGGAAAAAGAAAATTCCCTGGCTATAGTAACAGCTGCATCTTCTTATTGTAAACTTTTATCTAAGATCAAATTATGCACGATTAATTATTTCACATAACTGCACACCACTGTGAATCCAAAAAATGATTGTGTGTTGGCAGTGAGTAAGTTTACAGGAATCCTGCATTTGGACTATAGATTTTTCAAGAGTCTAAATCTTCTCCGGTTGTAATTGAAAACTTCATTTGGAGACAACATCCCTTTGAGAAACTGAAAAACTAAAATAAAAATTAAATGCACAATTTTTTTTTTGCAACCTAAACAATGAAGGCACTTTCCAGGAAAATTCTGGCTATTTTGATCCGAATGTGTTCCAGTAATAAAATTCTAATTTATATTGTTATTCGAATGTATTTACCTTTTCTATCTGTCTACTTTTTGAAAACAAAATTTAACATTTAAATAATAAATCTAAATTATAGTTTTCTGAATTATGGTTTTTATACAGAGTTGTTTGGATTTTAGAAATATCGATCTGAATTCACGTGGAGCTTTAAATCAGACAAAATTCAGACAATTTTGGATGTCTGATTGATTTAAATTTCCATCGGATACAGAAGGCTTAAAACAGAAATAATGTCCAAAATATAATGGCTTCCAAACAAAGAGGTGGTACTGTTGTTACCAAGAAATGTGTAGTGTTGTCTGTAGATAAATTTGGTCTTTTTTCCGTTATTTATAGTTATTTTATATGCTACACAGTGTTATTTATATCTTTGTACTGTGTTATATATGCATTTGTACTATTTTCATGTTTTTTGGCTATTTTGTTTTCTTGATATATAATTCAGTAAAACCAGACAATTGGTATTAATGGACACCTTCCCCTATTAGTCCATTGATATGTAAGTTTACAGTGAAGTGATCTATATAAATGTTTTAATACATGAAATGTATGTGTGTGTTTCTTGAGAATTCTTAGGAGAAATAATTTTTAAACTAAATTACTTTTCTATTCATAACATTTTAAGTTTTGAGAATAGTGTTGTTATCCATTGGTATAGTTGCTCTTTGCCTAAGAAAGGCCTGGAACTATGCAAATTAGGAATATTCAGGTTCCTGATTTGATTAGATTATCGTGCATTTACCTAAATCTAAATTAAATGATGATTATGAAGAGAAGTATTCACATTGGTTAAACACAAAGTTGGTGAAGCTGTGCTACTGGCTTCTGCCATGTCTTTACTATCTAAACATGATGTCGTGTATCAGTACTTTGTTTAAATGAATCACAGCAGCCCTCATGTTTACCTAAAAAAATCATCAAAAAAAGATATGTCTTTTATCCAAATTTACCTAAGAAATACCATACTTTTGACTCCTATGAAACTGAAGAACATCTTGGCATGCAAAACAAAGGTAGAACTCTGTAATGATGAAATATCGTAAGGGAAATTGGTAAGATTGTACTTTTTATTTTGAAACTCTTGGAAAGAAACTGTTGTCTGCTTCTATAAACTTGAAAAAAACTAATTGAGAGAACTGCTGCCACCAGGATTTCTTATTAGTTATACTAAGTAGAAGGTTTTTATTTATTGCGGTAGTTAATAAAACAGGGATTCCGAAGCTGGCAACCATATTCAGTGGTGGGTATATGATTGATGTCACCCAGGGCAGTAACTCATGGTGTCGCCCCCGGCCTTTCAGTACTTGCTCTCTTCCCAGGACATCTAAAATTTTGGTGATCTTTTTGTACTAATGCTATTCATTATTCATCATGATTCTCCCATGCTACTGAATGCAGAGGCGGTACATTGGACCCGCAGACACTGTAACTGCAGAGGGAACGGAGATCTTGGGGCACAATATATCTGAGGAATCCTGAAAAATCTAAAAGAAATAATTTGAAAAAGATTTTCACGGCAATGCTTGTCTGACCAAGTTCTGCCTCTGTTGAATGTAATGGCACAAGCCAACATTTACTAATTATTCTATTCATCTTCAGTTTTCAATTTTCTGAATTTGTGAAATAATGTAAAGAAAAGAATGGATGCCATTAATATGTTTTAATTCAGTATCTTTAAAATACTATACAATAAAACTAGAAATTTCTCGAAGAGCACATGCCTCTGCTAACATCATTGTCAGGGAAAATAATTGTGCATATATTACCCCCAAATTCAGTCACTTTGTCCTCTACCCATTACCCACCCATCCCCAAATTTCATTGAAATTATTTGAGAACTTTTGGAGATATTATGTGGACAGACATGAACTTTTAGCAATATTATGTGATATGGGCATGTGATATAGCAGAGGGAAAGTAATTGTGTATGGATCTGACCCAAAATTGAATCCCTTCTTTTATAATCCATTTTCCACCCTTCCGCAAATTTACAGAGAAGTCTTAATTGAACATGGGTCTGCCTGAAATCAATTGTTTTCTGGCGTATACATGAATTTGTTAAAAAAAAAAATTCCTTTATCCTTCCCTAAATTTAACCTAACTTTTCCATCTTCTTCAAAATTTCATTGAAATTCATTGAGTACTTTCGGAGATATTGTGTGGAAAACAGATTTTTCATTAGAAAAAGAATTAACAAAAAACTACCTGAAAAATTTTTAGGCAGTTATCACCCTCACCACTTGGTCCACCATTGGCCTTATTACTTTGTGGAAGATAGCATTTATGCAAAATAACAGCTATTTAGTTGATGACAACGAATAGTTTTTTCAAGTGTGCTTATGGCTTGAATCACTTATGAGTTTGCAATTACTTTTAGAATGGCAATAATAGTTTATTCCTTTGTTTCAACTAATTATTATTAACTAGTTTACCCACGCAGTCAAAATTGATGGCATTATTGAAATACATGGATATTGCATTTTATATATGTGGATAATAGAGACTTGCATTGAGAATTGTGTTTGGTTCACCACAAATAGATTTTCTATGTTTTTTCATTTTAATTCCTTAAATCCATCACTTTTTTTTATGTCTTTAGAATATGAATGAAATTCTATTTTACTAGATCAGTTACATCCCTTAGCGTAACAGAAGACATCTGTACATTGGTAATTATTATGCGTTGATTGTATGATCCTTAGTAATTTAGTGGTTCCTGAGTGTGCCCAATGTAACATTATAGAGAATATTGTGATACCTCCAATGCTACCTCTGCGTATCCAGTATTTTGATACTGTGTAAATTTATTATTACTAATAGTATGTTTAAAGTGCTTTTTGAACAATCCATGTATAGATGTACTGAAACCCTTAAATATTGAAATTTACCCTTTTGCTATAATCATGATAATATTCTATTTAGCTATTATAATGTTATTTGCTTTTGATTGCTGACTTTTCCAGCCAAAGATCTCAAATGATATGTTATATGCTAAAGTGGTAGTTTTGACCCTACTATCAAAAACATGCATACAAAATTTAGATTGTATGTGTGTTTTTGGTAATGATGTTGGGGCATGAAATACCTAAGTAATATTATTTGTCTCTAGTAAGTATCAAATGAACTGTTCCAATATATTTCCTTTGCTTCAAAGAGAAACTTCTCCCTGGTGTAAAAAATTAGAATTTGTTTTTCTTTCCTTTAACAATTTATTCCTATATACACAACAAATATTGCCAAGAATTATCTTTGATAATAATCTTGAGATCAAACCACACAACATGAGAAAAGGTGGTTTTTTTTTCGTAGATTTCATAGGCTAGCCACTTATAAACAAATTGAGTATTGAAACTTCCTCGTTATAATATGATCAGATTGGGGAGAGATTTTGTGTTAATTCTACCATCGGCTAAAACAATCTTTTTCATATTATTATTGGTGCAGGATTATTGTTTACAAAGTATTACATGCTATTAATGCTTCCCCAAAGCCATAATACATTATTCCATAATCAATATCGTCACTATGTAATGATATCAAAGGACAAAAAATATGCTGCTATCTTGTGTTTATTTTGTAATCAATATAACCTAGTAAGTTTTGCATCAATATTCCTAATATACAATATCATTGATTCGAATAATGTTCAATTTTGTGGAATAAAAAGTTAATGCTATTGCATAATAGAAAAACACAGTTTTATTGATTTTAAGATACTGTAGTACTGATGCTTTCCACTGGATTAATAGTTTTAATATATCTTATAACTGACCAGACAGAATATGGTATAACTCTAATGAGCATCCAGGAATTCATTTTGGAGTACCTCTACCATTATGGTAATTTAAATTCTGTTTATAGCAAACATGACTTAGGGGTATCATTGTGGATTGGGAGAATATTTGGTAAAAGGGGTCTGGATTAGAACATTCAATTGATGGCATGATAGTATGAGATGATAATCAGTCTCTGATTTATGGCAAATCAGATTAAATCTATCTGCTTTATCTGGGATGGGATTATAACAAGAGACTGAATTTTGAACCTAATAAATCTAATTGATATTTATTCAAGATTTATTGGTTATTAGCTGACTGGAAAGAAATATACACTGCAAACCCATTATAATGCAGTTTCATTTAATGCAGTTTGAGTATGGACACCAATTTTCGAAACATTAAATTTAGCTTTCAAAATAATAGCTAAATACAAAAATAGAAAGATTCCTACTGAATCAGGTTACACCAACTGTAAAAAGAAAATTAATTTGGCAAAAATATTTCACTAGTCAATGAACAAAACTCATTGCCCCTTTTTCTTTCATCTGTATTACTAATGCGTTGTTAAACCCCTGTTCTTGACACTCGCTACATATGTATCATTTAGTCTTGTCAAAATGTGACCTTCTGGTGAGGTGTCACAATTTTAAAAAAGCAATTATGTTGTGGTGAGTGTATGATAGTGCTGTTTTACAAGTGAAGATATCACATTTCTTTGTTTATTATCTATAGATGCTTAGTTAGGACACAAGGTCTATGGTCAATTCTTGGTGACAACTAGTTGATACTTATCAGCTCATGTGAAGCAAGAGAATAATCTTCTATTTTTTTAAAGCCATTTATAGTAATTTTGAAGTTGGACTGAACACATGAAAATTTTATTGAATGTTTTCTTGCTTTGTTCTTTCATTGATTAATACATTGTATACTTATCTAATAAACCAGTTAAAATTGTCATCATCATCAGTCTGTTAGTATATGTCATTGGACATAGACCTTCCCAAGATTCACAAGGCCTCTCTATTATGGGCATTGCAGAGCCAGTGCTTTCTAAATTCATCAAGCTTGTCACGCCATCTTACTTTCTGTTGGCCATAGGCTCTCACCTGATCTCTGGGAAACCATGTTGCAAGTCGTGATGTCCAGTGGTTATCAACCATTCTATCAACATGTCCAGCCCATTGCCATTTGAGTTTTCTAACAGTTTTTATGACGTCCCAGACTTCAGTCTTTCCTCTGATTCACTGTACTGCCTTATAATCTCTCCATGTGGTGTTGAGCATGATTCTCTCATGTGCACTTTGCACAGTTCTCAGTTTGAAGGTTTATCTTTTGATTAGGGTCTATGTTTCAGCTTCATATGTGACCACTGGTAGTATATTCTTGGTTGTATACCCTTCTTTTTAGGACTTGTGGGATTTTCTTGTTCTTAAAAGTCAAGCTTGCTCTACTGAAAGGTGGCCAACTTAGTGTGATTCTTTGCTTGATTTCTTCTTCTTTTAATGACTTCATGACCAACTTTCTTGCTTGCTTCATTTAGTTTGTCTAACATTATTTGATGATCATGAAGGTTCATAGAAAAGAAAACGATGTCGTCAGCAAATCTGAAGTTACTTAGGTATTCTCAGCCTATCCTGATTCCTTTGAGTTCCTCTACTAAGTTTTGAAAGATCATCTCAAGGCAGGCTATGAAGAGTTTGGGTGAGTTGGTATCACTTACTCCTTTTTCTAGTTGAAAGAGTCTTTATGCAGCCTCATGAAGGAACTGCTTTGTTGGTAGATATGTTACAATACTCTCACATATACAGGGTCTACAGCTCGTTGTATTATTGCATCAATGACTTTGGGGATTTCCACTGAATTGAAGGCCTTTTTAAAGGCAATAAATGCTACAGCAAGCGGCATTCCATATTCTGCTGCTTCCTCTTTTAGTTGGTTTACTGATGGAGACAATCGATGGTTGAGTAGCTTTTTCTGAGGCCAGCTTGTTCCTATGGTTGGTTTTCATCAACAGTTTTGCTGATTTGGTTGGTGATCACTCAGGTGAAAAGTTCGTAGATGCAGTTTATTAGGCTCATTGGCCTGTAGTTATTGAGGTCTTTCGAGTTCCCTTTTTGTATAACAACATTATGGTTATGGTGTTCTACTTTTCTGGTACTTTACCTTGTTTGAAGCATGTTGAATAGGGTGGCTTGTATTTTAGTGATGACTTTTCCAGCTTTTTTGAGTGGGTCGATAGTGATATTATCAGGTCCAGGGGTCCTTCCTTTGTTTGTCTATTTGATGGCATGCTTTAATTCCAGCGGAGCAACTTCTGGGAAATTCTTGAATTGATTACTCTCTGCACATGTTTCCTGTTTATCTTTCTGCATCCTTTTGTTGGAGGGATAGAGATATTTGTAAAATTTATGGACACGTTCAACAATTCTATCCCTATCTGTTGTCAGTTGTCTATTTGCTTTGAGCACATTAGTTATTCGCTTTCTTCCTGTACTGAGAGATATTCCAATAGTTTTGAATCCACCACCTTTTTCAAGAATGCTTTCAATGACTGCTGTTGTGTATCTTCTTTTGTCTTCCCTTCGTTTCTTTTGGATGGTTTTGCTCAGCTCTGTTACCTCTATCTTTTCTATTGTTGTTGGTGGCTTGAGGTTCCTGTGTTTTTTCATGAGATTTTTGGTTTCTTTTGAGAGTTTGTTCATGGTTTTTGAGCTCTTTGGTTTAAACATACCGGCAACTTCAATTAAGGAGATTATTATATTGTTGCTGACTTCATTGACATTCTTTTCTGGTTTGGTGAGGAGTTCATGTCTGTTCTTCAGTTCCAGTTTGAATGATCGGTTGAGTTCTTTTTGAACATTAAATTGTTGCAGTTTGGTGCTGAACATTTTCCAGCATTCTATCTTGGTGTTCTTTTGAACTTTGTGTCACTTCCAACATTAACTTGATTTAGGACCTGAATATCTTCAAGAATGTCCCTCTTGTCCACTAGGATGTAATCTATTTCATTCTTGATTTAGATAATTGGGGCTCCTCCAAGTCTACTTTCTATTAGTTTTCTTTTTAAAGAAGGTATTCATGATTTTGAACCCATTTGCGATTGCAAAATTTACAAGATCTCCGCCCCTCTTATTCTGTAATTTGTATCCATACTTGCCACCACATTTTTCAGTACCTTATCTTACTTTGGCGTTGAAGTCTCCCATAATGATGTTGAAATATCTTTTTGTTTCTTGGAGTAAGGAATTCAAGTTATCGTAGTTGTTTATCTCTTCATCAGTTGATTGTTCAAGTTCAGTTTGTACCTCTTTGAGAGTCATATGGTGATGCTGGCTACACAGTTTGAGATGGCTTTGAATCCAACAACATTGTCCTTGAGTTTTTTATGAATTAGAAAGCCAATTCTGCTTTGTTTTCTTTTTATCTTTCCAAAGTTGTATAAAATGTGTTTGCTGTTTAGTTCGATTTGTTTCTCTCAGGGTCTTCTCATTTCACTGATACCGATAATGTCCCATTTTCCGATTGTAAAAACAAGTAGGAAAATCTGAGATGTAGAAACAGGATAAAATTGTTACAAACAATAGAAGTTCTAATGTTCTGATTAAATTTTTAGGTTAAGTTAAGAAAATTGAAATCAATAAATTCAAAACATTTGATATATACACAGACCTTATAAGTGACGGATTAAGTTTGAATTTTCTCTTATATTTCAGGGATGAAAAAAGAACAGGTCTGGTTAGTCACTCAGCAGAAACCATCATGTGACCAACATCTTTTTGAAAATTGGAAAAAGGGGGACACAAACTAGGGGACCAATTAAAGATAAACTTACATGGCAAATTGAACCCCCATTAAAATCCATTTTGGGGTGAGGATTTGCAAAAAACAAAAAAAATATTTTTTTCTAGACATAATAAGGAATAAATGTTTAAATTTTCAACCATCTTGTGACATACATAGCCAGCTAGCCAGGCCAACTTAAAAACTGAAGAAATCTAAGTTGGGAGTTTTGTTGGACGGTGCAGGTATTTAAGTTCCACAAGTGTGAAACGCAAAAAGCTCTCTATTAGAACTGCCATTGTTGTGTGGTATATATTTTGGTTCCTACCAAATGTGTGAAATCACTAAGAGAAAATTTAGAGAAGGAAGTGGAAGTCGCCATCTTCATTTTTAGATGTAAACAATCTCCCACATCAGCCATCTTGCCCAAAGCAACATGTTCCAGACACGTGGGTAGAAATGACATTTGACAAAGAAATTCCGATCAACAGAATAAAGGTGAGAGTTCATAAGAATAGAAATGAAGTCAAATGCAGAATTTTAGACATACATTAATACAAACATTTAAGGAACAAATAAAACAAAATGGTAGGTACATATAAAGCTGAAAAGAAATGTTGGATTATTACTAGCTGAGTCTAATTAGTGTTATAGTAGAGGTGATACATAGCAAAGAATTCATTAGGAGAGAGATATGAAGGAAAGATGTGATCAAGCAAATCTAGTTATATATTTGACTTAATGGTGGATTAAAAGCGGTGATCGGGCTAGCATAAGAGCTTAGGAGGCGAATAGGAAACGAGGGACACCAGGGTGTTTACATGGTTTTCTACATCAGTAAATATATTGACAGAGAAGTCATGCCAATTGCAAATCTGCGAGGGTTATGAACTGTTGCTGTTAAGCCAACCTAATCGGGTAGAATAGAAAAGAGAAGTGACATAGCTCAGTGGAGGAGCTATTTTATATTATGCAGCAGAGAAAAGTAAAGATACTGAATTGGACCTGATAGTTTTGGTTCCCTGAATACTAAAATGTTATCTGATGAAGATTCCATGAAGAGATAAGAATGATAAACAAAACTCTTTAGGATAAATATAACACCAAATGTTTGCTGGCAGCTTGTACATAAAAAACACTATTGGCTCTGAAGGCATCATACTCCAAATATTCTTGCCAAAAGCAAGTGATGTGAAAATATAGAATTAAGATTTCTCAATGCAATCACAACATATAGTTAAATGTGATATGAGTTATGGTAAAAAGAGAAGTAAGCAAATGTGTACGTCTAGGAATGAGGAAAAAACTACTAGACGATAAATGACAATAACCAGTCTAGTGACTGGGGCCACACATGGCTAAAAAGCTGTTGAGTGAGCAAAGATAAGCGGAAGTTAGGACTTTTATAGCTAGGAGGTAGATGGAAATGACATCAGTGAATATGGCAAGCTTAAGTGTACTTGGAGCTATCTATTTGGCTAGTTAATTTTGCATTTACTTTCAAGGTTTCGTGCCTATTTCAACTAAATGGATACGAGGCACCACAACGGTTTCTAATACTTGTGAATTGGTAAGACAGGCAAGAAAATGGCTTCCCTTTCCGTGGTTTACTTTTCAAAGGTGCCCCTCCAATCCAGAGTTCCCCTTTTAGTGATATATGGACTCATCATTAGAATTCTATTCTTGTTGTTTAGTTGAGAATTTGTGAATGGATTTGTTTGGTCCACCTAGACTTTTTAATATTAGAAACCGTCAACCAAAACTGTCAACATCAATTTTGGTTTCTTCAGTTTTTAAGTTTGGCTGGCTATGTATAGACCACAAGTACAGGCTGTACCAATGGAGCTAGACGGCTGAACATTTGAACATTTACACCTTATTAAGTCTGTAAGAGATATTTTTTGTTTTTAACCCCCCCCCCAGGTTTTTACTGAGGGTTAAATTTACAATGTAAGTTTATGGTTAATTGGCCCCTTAGTTCATGTCCATTGGCATTCAAGCTGGCTTCTTGAAAATTCAGAATTCATTATCGATCACAGCCCCCCCCCCAGACAAGATACCACAGTTATCTAAAAACATAAACAGATCTGAAGCATATATTGGAACTGAAATAGATATGATCCATTTTAAATGTATATGATTTTTAAAGATAAAAAATGTCTTTTTATTGTAGTTCATTAATTAGTCTAAAAAATAAATGCTGAAAATATGGGTCCATCAGAATATCTCTTTTATGGAAGGGGTCCTTGAGTTTTCAAAGTTTCAAAACCACTGATTTTGAATATTAATAGGTATATTGTAAACAATAGCAGTGAGGCTACATTTCATAAATTTGTGAATGGGAAATGATATGTTCAATGCTTTTCAACCATATTCATTTTCACTCATAATACAAACGACTAGAACTGTTTAATGTACCCTTGTCAGGCAATGGCCCTTCTATTGAAATATCTGAGCACTCAACTTTTACTCCATGGTTTATTTTTGGCTACAGCACACCCAGGTTTTAACAAATAGTAGACACATACAGCTTAAATGAATGAATGATAAAATCAATAAATAAGGCTATATTTTCCTGCATCTTATGCATGGGTGAGTATGTATGTGGATACATGCAGGGGGGTCTAAAAAGGTAAAAATGTAACTCACTGCTTAAATAACCTATTTTTATCTTGATTATAAAGTAGAGGGAGTATTTCTTTCAATAAATAGGAATCAACTTTTGCTGTAAAATATTGATATGAGGCATTTTATTAGAGACTTGATGCTAGCAGAGTTTATACTGAGTTTAATCTATGGATAAATGCTGTTATTTTGATCATTATTATCATGGTTGCTATAGTTTACTCATTTCATTTCATGAAAATGTGAATGAATAAAAGCAACTGATAAAGCAATTAACTTGTATTTCAATTTCCTAGTCTTCTTGGACAATGCCATGAATTGCTATGGATAAGAATTTGTGACAAACGTCTTTGTTTCTCAACATTACCCTAAAATTGGCTGTTAAAGTCCAGCTATTTCTTTTTGGATCAATTAGAGAGGTTACTGGGGCCATTTTGAAAATCCTATTTTTTGAGCTTACCTTTCCTCAATCAATAACACATCTGTATTACTTCATCAGTCATAATGACAGCCGATCATTGAGGTCTTTTACAAAAGGTTCCCCATACTGTCTCCATAACTCACACCAACACGACTCACATACACCAATGCACATATGCCAATGCAAATATTAACTCCTCATCCATTCAACTATCCATCAATGTATTATGAACCAAGCAACCAAGAACTCAGAGCAATTAACTAAACAAGTTCAAGCAACAAGCACTCATCAACATACACAACTCTTATACTTCACAATAAAGTATACAACTTCTAACCAGACAGCTGAACTGTAAATTCTCCCATGAGAATTACAAGTGTACACTACCTATCAATGTACTTATAGAGCGTGTAAGTGCTGACGTCATCACCAGACTTTCAGTTCCAGGAAAAAAAAATGATACTTAATTAACATTAGGGAAGTGCTTGCAGACAAGTATCAATACCAATGAACTATTGACAACAAAGTGATAACTTTCCAATAAAAATGCCCCAAAGTAGCAACTTGTCAATTTTATTAAAATAATTTTGTAATTAATTAGAAGAAAGATTGTAGAAAATATTATTTAAAAAAGGTAAACAATAACTCTGATGTAATTGTGATTTTCTCTGTCTGACCCAGGGATTGATTACCAGGTAACTTAATGGACTTGACTAGTACTCATATACACTTGGCCATTGTCTTACAGATAATGAAATATCAGAGCCTTTAACCTAATGTCTGTTTTTTTTTTCAAATCTGAGGCTCCCATATGGTGTTCATTTTAATATTTGGCCTATTAAGGAGGCTTTTTTTTAGCATGTGTTCTGATTTTTTCTATCATCTTATTTTCCAATGTTGTTCTCTGTCATTTTTTTATCATTCCATGGGGGTTTGTGTGCCCTGTTCCTACCATGCATGGTCAGCCACACCTAATTCCATAGCCCCTCAAAGAATCATGGCTTTTTGATGTTCTTCAAGCCTTACAGGTGCCCTTTCTAATGTAGCATCTGTTTGAGCACCTATTTTTACACACAAATACCCTCTCTAATACAACAACCACAAAGCTCGGAAACCAGTGATGGATTAGTCTAAAGAAGCTTAAAAAGACCAGTTTATCTACAGTAGCAATGTAGTAGTAGTAGTAGTAGTAGTAGTAGTAGTAGTAGTAGTTAATGCATTTGATATTGATGATCTGAAGGTAGTATTATTGGACTTGCACTACCAAACATAGAATATTATGGAGAATACAGACTTCATTCTGAAAGTCTTTTCAGAATAATCCAAGCTTAAGAATGCACAGACACCTTCTTTGATGCCTATTCATATTTATGGATGACAGACTTAAGAATAATCAACATTTATATTCTTGTGGATGAAGTTAGATTTCAACAGAATGCTCTCTGTTTTACCAAATTATAAAGTGAAAAAGGGATAAAACTGTAGCACTTGCATCGGTTGGTCAAAATTTCTAAAAAAAAAAATGTTAGTGAATTTTTAAACAAAGAATCACTATGCAAACTTTAAGAGCCTATTCATTTCCTGGTTCTCGGCTAAATAATACCTTTATTTTATATAGACAAACCTATCAACAGTTCAGTACAGTTACACCATTCAAGAGAAGTTTCTATATGAATATATGCTCATTGTGTTATCATCCATTACTGTTATGGTTACTCATCATATCTCTCTTCAGATATGAGTGGCAACAGTTGTGATATGTCGGGGATAGGTTTGCATAAGGCAATTCTTCTCTTCCCAAGATTGACCTTTATGTCTTTAGCCTATAAAACAAATACAACAGGTAGTGATGGAGGAAATAGAATGATGCTTTTTTCAGAGAATAGTCAACAATTAAAATGAACCTGGTTACTGGCATCTTGCTACTTCAGCTACAGTTTATGGAAGTTACAACTTTGGGATTTACCAGAAGAAGTACAATTAGTTAAAATGTGGCCAGAATCAAATGATAACCTGAGTAAAACTACTGAATTCCTTAGTGCTCAAGCAGTTTGGATATTTCTTGTCTGTTTTATAATAATGTTGAAAACATCAATCAGTAAATTCATGTAGGGTCTGCATAAAGTGTATGACACATATATACCTCCATGGGACATATTGTTTACTAATTGGTGTTTTGCCATAAATATTACTCAGTTGATGATTTCCAAAATATAATACATGCCCGAAGGGTTTAGGTTAGCTGTTATTAACTCACTTTCACTTTTATATCATTTCCCAAGCAAATTTAAAATTAAGACAAGCAAATTAAAAAATACACCAAGTTAGTTAATATGCCATGTGAATATACAAACATGCCAAGCAAGTTGAAAAATACGACATGCAAATTTTAAATATGGTGAACTAGTTAGAAAATATGATATGCAAATCAAAAATTCAGCAAGCAAATAAAAGACAAACAAACTGATTCTATCAACATTAGTAATCATATATGATATGCAGTTCCTGCTATAGTTGTTACTAATGGTCATTTAGTGGAATTAGTTGGAACTTGTTGTTTGATAAAATTTACGGGTCTTTTTCTTCTTCTGGACTAGAAAATGCTGGGTCTTCATTGCTACTCCCACCACCAAAATAATACCCCTACACCAAACTCTCTCCCCTACCTCGAATGAGGTGGCTAACAAGATAAACTCAACATATCAATTCCCATTGGTTATAAAAATGAAGACTAAAAAGAAGGTCTTAAATGCTGTGTCTTATATTGCTTATTTTACTTATTTCAAACTTTTGACAGCAGTAACCTCTTCTTTGGTCAAAAATACAAAAATCTGACATCTTGACTGATCTGAAACCCAACTAAAAAGATGTACAAGACTGACCTCTCTCTCAAATGATCAGTTTTGGACATCTTTTTCATTGAATTCCTGATCACAATGACTACTTGGGAGAATGGTCAGTCTTGTATACCTGACCGATAACAAATTTCACTTAAAAAATTGACAGTTGCAGTGACTGTACTAGTAACAGCATATTATATGTGATTACTAGCATTTGTAGATTCAGTTTGTTTGTCTTTTTTATTTGCTTGCCGTATTATCCTATTTATGCAACATATCATTTAATTTGCCTGACATACATTTTAATTTGTTTGCTGTATTCTAAAATTTGCATGCAATATTCTTTAACTTACTTGGCATGTTTTAAAAATGTTTTTTTACTTACTTGGCATATATTTTAATTTGCTTGCCAATATTTTGAATTTGTTTTGCGAAAAGGTATAAATAAAGATGGCAGAGGACTATTTCAGATCATGCAGGATGATTCAACCAATAGAAAAAGCATTGCTTGGCATAGTAGCTTCATGAATTCTATCAGCATAAGTGTATGAAATAGTAAGTTGTGAAATAGTCACTGGAAAAATGCCAAAAATAGATTCTGTCTGGCTATTTAAATCTGATAAGATCAAAGAGAATGTGAATAAGGTTGCTTTTCATTCTATCTTCTCTCACACCCTTGGGAATTTAATTAAGGGGTATATTCCTTCCCCTGCAATAGTGGACTTACATTTTGGGGGCTCTGAAACTCAAACTATTATGAGGATCCCTCTGAAACCAGTGACAATTGGGTAACATCCAACAAGTACTCAAGGCTAAAATAAAAAAGACAAACAAACTGAATCTGTTAACGCTAATAATTACATATAATACGCAGTTACTGCTACAGTTGCTGCAATTGTTAATTTTTTAAGTTATTGGTCAGATATGCAAGACTGACGTTTGGAAGTATTGGGGTAGATTCCTTGGTAATTGGGCCATGCAGTGAGCCCCTTCTCACCAGCAACAAGCTCTGGGTGACCACTGTTATCTTAGAAACCAATTTTGGGAATTTTAGAAACATTTATTTATTTTGGTGTGCAGAGTAAAAAAGTTGATTGTTTTCATTTTATAAAGAGTTCAGGACACAAATGGAAAATTATAAAATAAAGCATAGCAAAGACTGCAATCAATATCAGATTTTAGACACCTACAATGAAGCACATTTTACCCTTTTTTCTAGCAACACATTCACATACTGTTTCGTCCTATGAGAGCTTTGCAATATCATTTTTTTTAAACAATATGTGCATTGCATTTTAGATGGCATGTTTTCTTCTGTGTTTTGAGATTTTGTAAAATGTAAATATTTTTTGAACTGATAATATTTGTTTACTGATCTGTGGTCAATATCATCTTTGTAATGTGATATTATAAGTTTAATACTGTTCTTAACAATTTCTGAATTGTTCAATAATTCTGAGAGGAACTTGAACCATTTCGCAATCTGCACAGATGAGTCAACCCTCTTTCTTCCTCCTCTTTTTCTTCTTCTTCATCAGGAGCAGCAGCAGTAGCCGCCTAGCATCAGTTGTTGGACATAGACCTTTCCAAAGATTTACCAGACCTCTCTATCATGGGCATTGCAGAGTCAGTACTTTCTGAATCTGTCTAGCTCATCACTCCATCTTACTTTCTGTCAGCCAGAATTTTGTATATGATCTCTGGGGATCCATATCATGAGTTGTGATCTCCAGCGATTGTCTGACATACTTGCAACATGACCTGCCTATTGTCATTTGAATTTTCTAATGGTTTCTATGATATTTCCGACTTCTGTCTTCTCTAATATATTATGTTGTCTTATGATTTCTCCGTGTGAGCATGGTTCTCAGTTTGAAGGACAATCTTTTGGTCAAGTTTCATGGTTCAGTTCCATGACATAAACATAATTGGATTATCAAGCAGTGACAGAGTTGATTTAGAACTTCTATCCTAAATTTATCAGATCCTCTAAAAGTAGTACAACTACTTGTTCCATTGGAAATTTTTTATAACAATGCATTTGGAGGCATCGGAATAATTAGAGGTCATATTTTCACACAAACCTTTTGCTTCTAATTCATTTTGTGCAATCCTGCTGGATGAATTTTCGTAGAGTTTTTCAAGAAACAAAAATAAAAATGATAGCAGAAGATAACCTTCAAATATATCAAAACGGGGGGAGGGGTTGTAGTTGCTCCAGCACTTCTTCCCTAACAACTGAACAACTCTTAAAATAGCATATTCCAGCTTTGACAACTTGTGGTATAAATTCTTTGCCTGAACTGCTTCATAGTGTGCAGACCATCTAGTTAAATTTGAGGTCTTTAAAGAAAAATCTAGATTACCCTGTGTTTTCAAAATCCCTCATCTTCATGGAGATTCAGATAAGAAAACATCCATCAGCAAAATGCCTAAATAGTGAACAACCCCAGGTAAAGTAAACACAGCCTTTTCTCTAACAAGGGCTGCACATGGTACTAATTCTGCATACCTGTTAATGTTTTCAAAGAGGACTTGCTGCCCTTTCTCAGAGCCCTTCAAGTTAAGTGCATTATCATAGGATTGACCACGGATATACAACTTTTGCTCTTTGAGTAAAATAACATTATTTGTTGCTCTCCCCTTTCCATATCAGTTCTTCACCAATTCCTCTGGTCGGCCAATGGTTGCTCATCTGACTTAGAATCAAGAAGTTGCATATTCAAACCATGTGGGGGACTTATCAAATTTTTTTCATGTTATACTTTGAAATGTACAATATTTTCAATGCTTCTATTTCAAAACTTCTACATTAATTACTTGTTTAATTAATTAATTTTGATGATTTAGATTTGTTTGTACAGGTTTTTTTTTTAAATTTGCATGAAAAAGAAGACAATAACTATGACCCTTATCTGATGAAGTTACATGTGTGACTAACTCAGATTCAAATTTGAATTTGAAACCACCAATAAACTCTCATTGTTTCAATAGTCTAATCTTCTCTGACAAGTACTTCATAAAGTTTACTGTAAAGATGCAGTTAACCCTAAAAGGAAATCTAGAAATGGTTCCTTCTTTAGTGATAGTGTTTCATTTTCTGTCTTGAAGTCATTAGCACATGGTCTGATTGTTGGGCAGTTCAAGACTGCTAATATATTTTCTCCTTTGTTAGGAACTGTTTATGGTTAGAAGGATTTTTTTCAACGCATTGAGGATGCTGAATCTATATATAATTCTGCAAGTTTGTTCTTTTTTGAGTGATTCGGAGTTTAATTTATTTTTGCTGAGCATTGAAAAACTCCATTAAGTCAAAATGCCTGTGCTCTTAATATCCTCATCATTTTTTCTGGAATATATGCCATTGTCATTGCCAACGAAAGTATCATTGTTTTAATGATTAGAATCTTGTATCAGAGTTCTAAATAAAACAATACCAGTAACCCAGAAGTTACCTTCAAAGAATTTATTCATGAGATTAAAAATTGAATTAAAAACTTGTGCTTTTAGTGAAAACTAGATAATTCAATGAAAAAATGTATTCTTACATGTATGAGAAATAAAGTAGGCTATATGGACAATTAAATTTTTAATTTTTTTGCTTTTAAAGTTTTTGATTTACAAAAAAATGATATGGATTTTTAATAATGTAATCATGATGAAAAAAATTAGAATAAGTATAAAATACTGGTAGGGAATCCTGGCATTGCCCATGGAAAAATAACTGACAATAAAACATGTTTTGTTCTGAATGTCCTCAAAATCTTCTTACACAACACAACCAAGTAGGTGAAGTGGTTGGAGCTGAAAAATTGTTTAAGTGTATTCAGTGTAGTAAATGGCAGGTTGTGCCATCAAATCTTGGTATGGTTGTCGCACACTCCATCGGACAGGTCATTGGAGCCCACACATCTTTTTGTGTCACTGCTATAAGAATGTTGGAAAGTGAAAGTTTGAGGTGAAGATTTCAATAGTATGAAATTTTTGTAAAACAATATCTTTTAACCCTAAACAATAATTTTCTTAACAAATGAAGGTCTAGTCTGGCATTGTAGTTACAATGTAAATCGGAAAAACCCTCCTGGAGGTGTAAAAAAAATATCTAATTTTTTCAAATATGTTGACAAATGAAGTCAAAAACTTGATTTAGACAGATCTTTTAAAGAGAAATCTTTGTTGACAATAAATGATAATTCTAACATTAAAAATGGAAAAGTTCATGAAAGAGTGATGTAAATTAAACTAAATGTTGAGCTGAACCCATTTATACAAATGGCTATAATAGATTTTTATTAGATCTTCTTAAGAAAGAGGCTAATCCAGCCAGTCTCAGGACCATAAGCCAGACCTGTTCCATAATTTTTGCCCTCTCTCTCATTAAAAGACCTTTTTGACCACTTCCTTATTACTGCCAGACAGGCTTATCAAAGCCATCAATTTGGATCATTTGTACTCAGAAATATTGTTACAGACAACCAAATTTATATTTTTAAGGATTGGTAACAGGTAGAACTTTTTAATTATCATTATCATTTTTCAATGTCATGTTTGGTTAAAAATGATAGTGTTCATTTTTTTTTTTTTTTAGTCATACAGTCAGTATAAAGTATTTGCAAGGAGTCCATGCATGTGATCATGTTGAATGTAGGATGTATCAGAACTCCCGAGCAGCCATAAACGATACGTTGCTACCACCAAGAAGTGCTTTGGCTCAGAGTTTGATCACTCATTTCTGTGCTTGATCTGTATGAAAACTGCATCAATTTTGTTGAAAAATTCACTTGAAAAAAAAAATTGATTCTGGTGTCCCCTTCCAGGATTATGGGCCCTAAAGCTTGAGCTTCATTAGTTTCATAATAGATCTGCCACTGCTTCCCTGTATCCAAGGGTTCAGTGCTAACTTTTTAGGTGCTGGTGCAGACAAAATACTTGCATTTCCTACAACCTCTTAAATATTGTATTGCGTAAGTGACAAATATTAACTGGGGGGGACAGCAACCTTTTGGGAGATTTGGAGATGCATTTTGACTTGTTAACATAGTTAGGCTTTTTTTCTTAATTTTCCACAGAGATACCGGAGTAGTGCTCATCACTGTTGTCATGCCTGTATTTATATAGAGTATACAAGATGATGAGATGAAGTTGACAAATTTAGAAAATATTGGCCCACGATAGAAAAGTGTGGGAAATCTTGGGGAAGGTCTATGTCCAATGATGGATGTTAGAAGACTATTGATGATGATGATGATGATGGTGGTGGTGGTGGTGGTGGTGGTGGTGGTGGTGGTGGTGGTGGTGGTGATGATGATGATAATTATTTTATACAATAACATCCTATCATTTTGATTTAACAATATTGGAAATGATAAATGTAGAGAGGCTTGAAAGTATCCGTTAGGCATTGTTTCACATTTTCTTGGAAATTTATGGAAATCTTTTTCATTTAAAAAAAATTGAAATCTGAAGTAAGCCTTATAATTGAAATTTGTTTCACATCGCTGGCACAAAGTTTCTCTCTGAAAATTGTGTTTAACTCCTCAAAAATGATTGAAGGCTTCAGATATTTTACTCTTGATGGTTATAGATGACAATTTCCAAAATGTTCCATGATTTCAGATTAAAAAAATCACATTTTTAGGACTGAACAAAAAGAAAGATATAGAATTTTAAAGTACACAAGGCTAACACAGCTATAATCATTGTAAGCTTTTGTTTATATAATTAAAACTAAGCAAGGACATATTTTTTAACAGCAAGCCAAAATTATTATTTTTTTTTTTTACAATCATAACATTCATTTTAATAGTGGCTCACTTATGTTTTCATTATTCATATAATCTAGAAATATCACATTTCAAAGCTATATTCATCACATCTAGTTCTATGATAAAATTGATGAATAATTGAGGTTAAAATTATTTATTTTTATTTCTAGTATTAAAGAAATGTTGAATCAATTAATCTTTATCAGATTTGATGGTTTCCTAAATACTCAATATGTTTTCCAAATGAAGGGTGAATGAGTAAAAAATCAAACAAGAACCATAGGTTCAACGATGTGTCTACCACCCATGCGTTCATATCTCTTCTTGTGGTTGCCTCCAATTACAGGCAACCTAGAATTAGCGACAACCTTTTTAGCAAAAGACTTCTTAGTAATGCCCAGTAATTAGCAACTATAACAATTAGTGACTTTTGTTTCTATTTATGAAAATATAAACAAAGAACAAAAATAAAAGTTATTAAAAGTTATATAAACGGATGCACATATAAATGTTTTAGTTATTTTTTAACAAAAAAATTTCATTCATTATTTGAGAAAAGCTGCAAAGAGAAAGAGAGAGAGAGAGAATTAAACCTTCATAATATGTTCCTGGCAGTTGACTTTCTTTAGCAAACAAAGAGGAGGAGGAGGAGGAGGAGGAGGAGGAGAATGGTACTTTCAATTGACCCAAAGGTCTCGCCTAAATTTCAAATCAACTTGAAAAAGTCTAAAAAGTCAAGAATCTTTCCTCAATTAGTGAGAAAAGAAAAAAATAAGAGAAGGGGCCTTGTCAGATTGAGTTTTCCATTAAAAAATGATTTCCAATTTATAAATGGAGGAGTGATAGTTATTGTAGTTGTGGTAGCTTTAGCATGAAGAGGAGGAGCAAGATGAGGATGGTTCATCTGAAGGTCTGGACCAAGTTTCTTATCAATCCAACATGATATGACCAGGAAAATTGATACTTATTATTACTAGTTGTGGTAGTAGGAAGAGGAAGATAAAGATGATTCACTCAAACATTTGGACCAAGTTTCATATCAATCCAACATGATTCAGCTGAGAAAATTGATATTTAACATTATGGGGACTGATAGACAGACCAATTGACCAAAAAGTGTCATAGAGATGAGTCATAGTATCTAAAAAAATGGAAGCATAGTGTCAGCAACTTTTGAAGATTAAAAATTGAAATAATTGAACACTGATTCACAAGGTTTCTTTGATGATATAACTAATTTTGGACAAGAGGTTCATTGTAAAAAGTCTTCATTTCGTTTGTTCTGATATATTTCTTTGTGATATTTCTCTTCATTCTATTCCATATCAAATATAAAATCTCTTTTATAAACTGTTATGCAATTCATAAATTAGTTTCTGATACCCTTTTCAATTTTGGTGACTTTTACAATAAAAAGATGAGGCAAAAATGGAAAATTTTACTCGTTATTTCCTTAATGAAAACAGAGCAGGATCATAAGCTTCAAATCTGTATACTTTCGAAGATAACTCCAGACATAGAACGAGGGCAGGGGATATGGACCCCTCCCCAGAGCAGGGGGATGCTCTGGCAAGACACGATAAAAACAAAGTTTTAATATCTAGAAATTTTATGCTTAAAAAAGGCAAATAATCTCAAGTAACCTTAAATCTACCTTGAAAATAAAAATTCATTTTTTGTTTTTTATATGACATAAATCTTCCATTTTATTCTATATTTTTTCATTTATTGGTTCCATGGTAAGTTTTGAGTAATTTTTTCAAATTTTATGCCTTCATCAATTCTAGTACTAGTTATGACTCAAATGTAAGTGGAAAAATTTTGTTTTTTGTTTTTAATGTTTGAAATTTATTTTCTTTTACATTTATCTTTTGGTAAAAACAATATTTCCATTTGGACCTCTCCCAGTCGAAAATCCTGGATCCACCCCTGAACTCAACTAAAAATGATTAAAGCTTATGGATGTAGCATGTATATTAGAAGTTCACTTTTAGCCTTTTGTACTGAAAATACATACATAATAGTAAAATTTCATACTGAATGATATTGCAATTTATTCTTAGTAAATTTATCATGTGGACAAATCACACACAAATTGCAATTCTTTTTTTGTTAAAATATGATAGAACTCCTTATAAGAAGAACATTTTTTTCTTTTTCAAATTCTTTTCAGAACTTGGACAACAGTACTAAAGATTCCTTTCAGAAAGTTAAGAGCCATAGTATTGCTAATATTTTTACTTTTCAGCCAAACAAATAATGATATATAACAACGTGTTACACAATTTTTGTTCCTGGGTAGTGAGTGTTATTTCTTGATTGCTTATGCATAAAAAGTAGAGCAAAAGGGCAATATCCACTTCAAGCTTTTGTGACCCAGACCATGGAATTCGCACTCTGATATTTACCCATTTCCTATTGGACAGCAGTTGAATTTGCATATTTTTATCATTTAAATCAGAAAAAACAATAACATATGGATTGAAATTATAATATATTGACACTTATGTTAAACAATGTGATCACAAAAGATTTAGGAGTAGTTTTTCAAGATTTATGATTGTGCTGTTATTCACTTTCATGGTTGAAACCCCAAATATAACCTCCCATCATATTGTTATCATATGTTCCTTGGTGGTGGCATTCAAAGTTCTGGGAAATATTTTGTTTCCTCTTCATAACATAAAAATGAGTTCTGAAAACTTCTAGAATTTATCTAGGCTATTCTAAAAAATTGGTAAATTACAAAATATCACAGTTCTGATCACAAAAGCAAAGTTTGAAGGGAGTAGTAGCTATTTTCTATACTTTCAAGTTAGGAAAAAACACTTATAAAACAGGAATAAAAAAAGTAAAAATTTGTTACACCCAACATACTCTATCAATTCACATTGTGTTGAATTTGAATGATTTGAACTGAAATAAAAAAGCAAGGGACATAGGTGAAAATCATTATTTATTCATTTGTTCTTATCAATTTTAGAATTTTATTTGTATCTTTTTATTCTTCAAATTTTGTAAGTCATCTCATTCTTTTTTTCTTTGATTCCTTATATTCTTATAATTATTATCATTCTTGCACATTCAATAGCTTCCAGATCATTTTCAAGGTCCATATTGAGTAATATCAACAGTTTTCTAAAATTTAGAGAGTTAACATTGCAGTCATGTGAAGAAATTGCAGTCATGTGAACATGGACATTAATAGTTTGAATTTTCTGACTTTTAACTGATTTTGTGACTGTCTTGGGAATGTGCATGATACTCCAATTACAGATGGTACAATTTTAGTGTCCTCATTATGCATCCTTTTGACTTCAAATGTTCGTGTCTATAAGCCATATTTAAATGCTTTCTTTATTGAAGTCCCAAGGTAATGGTCATATTCAACATTTGCAATTGTACTATTTGCTGTTTAGGCTGTTACATTTCTGTAACTGTACTTTACATTATTATTTATTTGAAATGTGATATTTAAGAAAGGTTTATTACTTTTGTAGTAGTCTGTTTTATTTCATTTTCGATGTATAAGTTTATCTTTGTAGATGACACCATAACTTACAGGTCTTGTTTACATTGGAAATGAATACTGAACTCATATTCCGAAATGAGAGCTTTTCGCTATGCTTCCTGAAGGAATATTTACATTTTGCCTATACACAATATAAAAAGAACATTGACAGAAGATACTAATGAAATATTATAATAAAATCCAACATAAAAAAGTTCAAAATGTATTCCCATCAATATCAATATGTCACCTGGTCCAGTTTACAATTAGTTTTTCTTATCTTCATCATCTAACAAGGCCAAAGTATTTGGCTTTTCTATAATTGTTTAATGATCAAAATACAGTGAACCCTTGTTATAATGGACCCAGTTGGAAGGATACTGGATAAGACAAATAAAATCTGAGTTAGAAGAGTGATCCGAACGATATCATCATCGTTCATGGCAAAATATTGTAGCTGGACTTTTTCAAAATTGCTACTACAATCACTATATCAAATTTGGAAGTGAACAAACTAATGATAGTTTAGGGATTTTCAGAGGAGTCAGATCTCAATTAATTAGACTTGAACTAATTAATCTTGTTTGTTAAATAATTTGATAAAATAGATACGTCTTATATAGTTATATGATGTATCATGTGCAGTGTACAGGATATATTACAACTCTCATAGACTTTTGGTAAAAAGTGACATTCATCGATGAAAACGCCTGTAACTTAAAATCTATTAATTCTATTGCAATCTCTTCATGTTTTTGAAAAAAGTAAGATTGTAGAAAACTATTAATACAGATGATAGATCCGTCAAAAATTATGGTGGAATCAACAAAATTTTAGCAAAAAATGTAAACATGGCCTTCATCTGCTCAGAAATCCTCTGTGAGTGTGCACATGACGGTTTCTATTGATTGACTAATATTCTTTTGTATCAGTCATTCTTCATCCTCATTGAAGAAAGGGTTGTGTCTTGAGTCATGATCAATGGGGAATTATTCTATCGATTCATTTTTCAAAATGTCTTTGATTTTAAAATGAGCAAAAATATGTTGATGATAGATCATGAAAGAAACTTAATTCATTCAAAGTCCCCTCCCCCAATAAGATTATTTACTTAGTATAAATAAGATTAAAATATCACTTATTTTATTAAAAAAATGCCTTTTTTTCTGATGATTTTTGATCTGTGACTTTTCTTCATTTTTTAAGTATAGTGCTACTTTATGACTTTTCTTCTGTGGCTTTCCCTGCGGTCACCAATTCACCAAATTCTGAAATGGTACTGAAGTAGAGGCATTTCATCAGTGTTTCTATATTGATGTAAAACTTGCTTTTTTCCAAATTCATGGTATCCTGGAAAAGAAAATCCAAGTTATAAGTTGCACACTGATTATTTCTGTTGAATGCATTTTTGGTCATCTTTAATTTTGATAGTTATTTACTGTATAATATATGACATGATTTTTGGTGATCAACCTTTAATTTTACTAGTCATACTAATTTTAATTCACAAAAGTAGTAAATGTACTATCTAATAATGAATCTGATAAGTAACATCTTATCAGATTTACTTTTATGAAGATGAAATACTGATCAATAAAAATGAATTAGCCAAGAAAAGGAATACAGCAAATAGAAAGTGAAAAGAGAAATTACTAATGCCCGGTAATATCTTATTAACTGACCA